>OY743147.1:12165270-12418212 GCA_963555695.1 Dasypolia templi
AGGACGCCGTGTCGCCTCTCCTACCACTCCTCAAAGAGGGGACTTATCGCCGCTATTGTGGCGTGCCCAACTTTTCCCTACACCTTGCTCGCCGTCCGCAAAGAATACTATACCTACGTATTTCGTATTTGTTTAAAACTTCGAGACATTTCAAATTGTCACTATACGGTACACACAACTTAACTTTGCGCTAATTAATATGAAGGAATTGCGCGCAATTTTTAGAGTCTTTGTCTGTAGCAATACAATTGATATAATATAGTCATATATTTATGATAGTTAACAGTTTATTGTAAGGCACAGCTGTAAAAAATATATAGGCAAACGTAGTTTTAAGAAACTTACCGTTACCTATATATTTTTCATTCATGAACTTGTTTAGAAATTAAGGAAATCGACTGTGCAATGGAAAAAGTTAAACAGTACAAATTACTGAAATCTCAATATTTCCAAGTTCGAAGCTAAATAAATATAAACCTCACAATATAGTTCCTCTATTGCTCGGTAAGCTCTAGACACCCCTGTCACTCCGAATAAAACTAGTACTATGACAGAATAATAATGGAAAAAAATATTTGTATTAGGCCCCAGACTTTTGTAATAACAAAGATATTACGTATCCCAAATAACCTAGAGTTGAATGATACGAATAAAAATGGCGTAATTACAATCCTCAGGTTCTATATTGCAGTCCTGTAAATAATGACTTGTTTCCTACCCACTCGGAATTTATTTACTACATTAATTTGCCAAGATTATCCAGTAATCAGGGACGGTCAAGTCATTATTAAAATCGCCGTTGAGGTAAAATCATTGGATTACAATTTAAACCTAAGCCTTAATTGAAATCTAGATTTTTTCATGTCTCAAAAAAAAAGGAAATATTTATTCCTGTCTGTGATATTATTCCCAAAAATATAACTTAATCACAAACTCAGAATGAGAGTCTGAAAATCAAATTAAGACCTCAGACAATTTATCCGTCCATCGACGCTCTATAAATCACAAAAAAAACTCACACAAACAAAAATAACATTTACACAGAAATAATCAAACAAAGAAATAAAAGTAAAATCAACGGCGAACAAACAAATAAGACGAAAACCAATTACAGTTCGCAGAATAACATTTATCGTAACCAATTATTTAGTTAGAGTTTCAGGAGGAACTAATAGGCTGATTAATCGAACGTTACTTGGTTGACGGCCTGCTTCGTCCGAGTACAGACAAAGTGGACTCAAATGAGGCTTTCTTTTATGAGTTTCTGAGAGAAAGAACATCCTCATATAAGCTCATTTTTGGCGTAAAAATTCTGTTTCTTAAAATTAATAGGCAACAAGATTTTTGTAGAACCATATAATATTGAAAAAATATTTTACGAGGCACCGCTGTTATTTTATTGAATAAACTTGAATATTGTTTAAATAATACTGGGATTAGCTAAAACTGACCTTTTTCTTTATGATCTCTACTGATTTCTGTGAAATCGGCTTTTCATGTTGCCGGCTCTCAACTCAGCTCCATGTAAAATATTATTAATGAACCTATTTTTAAATGATTTAATTACTTTATAGGAATACTTATATAATGCTTGGGATGTAGTATATTTTTTTAAGATTGATACCTAGACAGGTAGGAACCTTTTGAGCTTCGTATCTTTGAACAGTTAATTTCTTTATCGATTGATAAATGATTGTTATAGAAAAGTAATATATTCCCATTTAAAAAATCACTATCCATATCTGTACATGGATAGTAGCAAAAACTTTACGGGGGATCTTTTTGCCGCGGATTGATTTATGACTCCCACAAAATACTTTCTTTCACAATGCAGAGATTGTTCGCTTATAAACGAGACGTAGACACTGTGCAATTTTTCTCCTTCTATTTTGATACCTGGTGACGTAAGTAAATGTAGTTTTTGCCTTAGGAAGTAGGGCAAATATTATGTTTTATGTAGCAACGATAAATGTTTTACTTTTTGTTTAAGTATTTTGTTGGCTGCCAGGTAAGACGATTTGTTGGAAAGCTCTGTCATTTGAGAGTAAATGTATCCTCAGAGACTTATCAGATCATCACTAAATAAGAACCTCGCAATTTAGCCAATCTTGACTTTGTTTGAGACTACTCAGAGTCCTTACAGCACATTAATCAAACTGTCGTTCCCAGTTGTCATAAGAATGCCTAATACACTAAATACACTTATCACTAACACTAGTTAAGACACTTTAATTAAGCTCTATTATAAGCGATTTGTTGGGATTTTCAACGCTCGGCTCAGCGCAGATAGTTGAGAATCCAAAAGAGCGAATAATAATTTGCCGTTAATTTAGGTATTTCCTAATGTTCCTGAAAACGTGAATATCAGTTATTTGATGCTTCGGTCAACAACATTCAACACGTGTTTTTCAAACATAGATATGACCTATGTATTATCTAGATCTCCCTTCCGAAAACACCGAAAACAAACTAAAAGTTCAAGGACTTGCTTTTATTACATTTCGGCCAGGAAGCGGTCGTTTCGTGTAAAATATTCAGCCGCAACTGTTTATACTGGAAGCCTTTGCTATTGTTATGAAAAGACAAGGCAATGGTTTGGGACTAAGGGAATACCCTGTCAAGGGTAATCTACGCTACGAGTACTTTGTCTAAAATATTGAACTAGTTTGTTGTTCGCCTGTGACTTTGTTTTCGTACAAAACCCTTATTTTGAGCTGCTTTGGGGTAAAGTTTCAAAAAATTCAACTACTTATACAACGTCTGAGGATAAGTTCCTTAATTCTTTCTCAATACCAGTCCAGAGTCTGAGGCTGTGCCCAGTGAGGGGCAATAGTTTCGGCCCCAAACCCAAACCCGCTAAAATGTTAACCCTCTCTCTACGTTTCCGTTTTTGGAATACAGGCGTGATGTTATCTTTTTTAAATTTCTTCTACCTAACCTAACCTTTTTTTTTTTTTTTTTTTTTTTTTTTTTTTTTTTTTTTTTTTTTTTTGTTCCCGGGGTGGAAAATCCTCATGGATGTCCTCCGCCCTGGGGCGGGCGGAGGGGTCTGTCAGACTCTTACTGACTAAAAACCACCCCGGTGTTCCTTCTCACACCTACGCCGGGGTCGCGGGAACACATTATTCTTCCACAACCCCGGCTGGACCTAACCTAACCTAACCTAACATGGACTTAATGTTGAGAGGCTGACAAGAGCTAAAGCGCGGTCACTGTCAGATTGCATAGAAAAGAAAGAGAAGCACGATGTAATTTATTGAAAAAATTAAGCAATTATCAATTTTTACAAAAAAAATCTATTTATTGCACTTAAAAACTAAAACACTATTACGTAATTTTTTTGTTTGTAGAATAATCTGACAAAAAATCTGAATGATTGCATATACATATGTTGGTATAGTTTATAATTGTTAAAATAAATTTTTTGAAGTTTCTTCGTGACTTTTTTCTATCGTATCAAATTAGTTGTATTATATTTTCAACACAATATATAACTAGCATATATCCTGAAGAATAACATATATTTTTCTGTTTTTTTTACTGGATATACTTTTAGGCAGTATAAAACTTGCGTTTTAGGTCCTGTAGTCCGCTTAAATGTTGTGGATGTGCGTTGTCTGTCAATTAGTCATTCAATATCAGTAACGTAAGTGGTTTCTTTTTATAGACAATTGTTTATCTTCTACAAAATTTAAACCAATATCAGAAGCTCTCAGCGTCAGTATCACAGAATAAAAACGTGTTTGGTAGGTAAGTTTTATTAATGACAAACTTATGTATCTATAAAATCGGCGGAAATCCATTAGAGGCTATAAAATATTTAATGGCTGCCGCCGGATTCAGTAACCCACTTCACAGTGATATGTTAGAACATTCGAAAATCGACACGACGCGACGTGCCTGAAATATGCAGACTTTTTGATGGCTCAAAAAATAATGGAAATATTTAGAGACATCAAAAGATATTATCATTACTAGGAACACCTTATTAACGATGTCATATTGGTAGGCTTATTATGCAAGCAGGCTCTAGGTGTAGTGAATCTCAAGGATCTCAAGATCCTGCTAACTAACTGATCTTCTCACAACGGGCGTAAAAAAAGACACTTTTTGTGTGAATCTTCAAAATGTTTACGGAGCATTTTTTTTTTATGTACATGCCCAATTTTTTTTAAAACACCCTCTAAAACTTCTATAAACACAACAGGGGATAGATCTAACTTAAATAATACGAAGATTACTTTAAAATTTGATTCAAAGAGACAACAAGGGAATATTAAAATATCAATTTGACGCCTTAACGTCACTTGGTACTAAAACTTTTATAACTTTGAAATTTTGAGAGTTATTATGTTCAAGAATGAGGGTGTCATCGAGAAAATTTTAAACTTTTATGTCAAGCTGGTTCAGTTTCAATTTTGAAGTAAACTAGTGAAGATGAAAGAAGCTTAAGGATTATGGAATTTCCGGAGTTCATCGTAAAGGGAAAATTTTATTCAAAGAAGGAAGTGGTTCTTCTTCTTCTTCGTGTCAATGGCACGACTCTTGCTTCAGTACTGTTGGCCCAAAATTTGCCACTACCACGACGTTATCGGTGGCAGCGCACAGGTCCCTTTGGCTGCATGTTTCTGGGCACAGAGGGCAGGATAGGAGGTGGAGCATAGTTTGTGACTTAGCTCCACATCCACACCCTGCTGCCGTTCGTCGGAGTAGCCCCACTTTACGAAGTTGGACTTGCACCTTCACACTTGGGTTCGAAGAGGGTTCAGGGACTTCCAAGTGGACCACGGAGGGTTGTACCCTGCAGGAAGATGCTCGTTTCGAGGTAGTAAATGAGTGGGTGGAGGAAAGGCATCCTGCCACAGCTTACAACGATCGTCGGCCGGGTTACCTGGTAAGGGCGCTGTCGAATTCAGAAAACTGTGCCTGCTTTTTAGCCGTTGAGTTAGTAGTTGAGCGACAAATAGAGGGTGCCTAATGTCAGACTTCTGTTTGTGATTCTCTATGGAGGTGCTATGCCAGCTATGGGGTATAGTGCGCTGACCAGGGTCGGTTTGAGGCAGCCTGTGATTGTTCGACATATTTCGTTGAGAGCAGCATCTACTTCCTTGGCGTGGACGGAACGATGCCACACTGGACATGCATATTCACCCGCAGAAAAACAGAGTTTTTGTAGGAAGTGATATAAATAAGTTTCTGGGCTTAATGTTTCAGGAAAAAGTAATATTACTGCAACACAAAGGACTTGTGAATGAATACAGTCATTTGACCTCTTTTTCATAACGAAATTTGTTTCATTAAAACCTATTAGCCGCGTTTTAACAAATCTTGAAATAAAATATCAAGCTTTTACATACTTATGTCAGATCATATTCAAATCAATGCGCAATACAGCTCCACTCAACGAATAATGTGGTAGTTTTTATAAAAGCACCAGATAAGGTATTTAATGGCCAAAAAATTACATGTTTCATAATTCATTTGGATCTTTTTTTTTCTCATTTAGTTTGAATCACGATCTGGCAGTTTAAGTCATTTATGCGGCTCAAATACTCAATTGATGTCCTTTCTTTAATATTAAAATAATAAAATATATGTAATTCAGGCAAAACCCACTTTATTTTTTACAATACTGCAACAGAGGATATAAAATGCCAATGTGATGTGCATGTCAACAAACGAATGAGTAAATAATGTCACAGAATATGATAAATAATCACAAATTCAAAATACAAACGACTGAGTAGGTATCAATTAAATAATAAAACAACAAATTTTTAGGGTCACTATAACTGCAAGCATAACTGGCGAAATGTGGGTGTACTATAGGTACACCTCTGCCTAACCCTTCTGGGATTACAGGCGTAATGTTATGTATTGTTACTCTAATAAAAAAAAATGCACATACAAACAGTACAATACAAACAAGTCATAATAAATATAGGTCCGTGTTATAACCTTATGCGCCCTGGCTTTACATGTCTATTACAGCATTTTCGTATGTAGGGGCAATCAAATCGCTCAGCAATCATAATCACGCGCGCGCTTCCGCAAACATGCCCGAAGCGGGGCAGCCCCAACACCGCCCTGAACGCGTTGTTATACTGGCGCTGTACGATGCTTGTGTGTAGCGAGCCCACAGGCTGCACGTGTACAGTGAAGTGCAATATGCTTTGAAAAGGGTGATCTTAACTTGATCGGAGCAACGTGCAAAGCTGTGAGCCAACATATTCGCTATTTTTGACAAGGCCCTCCGCTCCCGTTTGATGTCAACATGATCCTTGAGGTCAGCCGTGACTATATGCCCCAAGTATTTAAAATGGTCCACTCTGTTTAGGGGAAAACCATTGAGAAAGACTGGTGGCACATTTTCTAGGCATTTTTCATCGCTGGCTCCAAAGACCATGCATTGACTCTTGCCAACATTATATTTCAGACCATGTCTTCCCGCGTACTCCTCACAGACCTCTACCAGCTTTCTCAGGCCACAGATCAACGCGCTCAGCAGCACCATGTCATCAGCATAACTCAGATTATTGACGCAGACACCATCAACGTGGCAGCCGACATGCCGACTGCTGAGCGTGACAATCAGCGCGTCCATGTAGAGGTTCAACAGGGTTGGTGAAGTCAATCCACCCTGCCTCACTCCACACTCAAGCTGATACGGTTCCGACATTGACCCCGCCCATCTGACGCTGATGACCTGATGCGTATACTATTACTTGAAAATAGTCACAAGTTCACGAGGCAGGTTAATACTATACAACTTTTCCCAAAGAATATCGTAGGCCACCAGGTCGAAGGCCCTAGACAAGTTGAGGAAACACGCATACACAGGGGTTTTAAGATCCGAGTAGTATTTGACGGTATGGTTAAGACACAGTATACCACTTTCTGTAGACAAATGAGGTCTAAAACCAAACCGATTATCGTGCAGCCTTACGTATTTATCCAACTGTGTGTTAAGCAAACCGTCAAACACTTTGGCTATGATGGTAGCTAGGGAAATAGGCCTGTAGTTTGTTTTATCTGCAAGGTTACCCGTTTAGTTTTTCACAACGGGCACCACCACAGGCTTCATAAGATCTGACGGAAGGTAAGAGTGGCTCAAGCACAGTAAGAAGAACATTGCTAAGACTCTAGAGATGTGCGGGCCAGCGTGTTGTAGGTGTTCAACGCTGAGGCCGTTGTACCCCGGGGATTTGCCTCTCGTTGTTTTCCTAATATCTTTGTGCTTTTCCAAAAACCACGAAAGTCACCCTTGGAATACTTCTCAGCAAGTGTGTCCACACGAATCTGATCTTCACGATTTTGGCTAGCCTTCAGTTGAGCCTTCAATACCCTTCTGCTATCACACATTTCAGTGTACATAATACCAAACCTAGGCTTACCACACGCTACCCACTCCGTAAACTTCAACCGGGCCTCCCCATCAACCATTACGCGTGGACCACTCCCACACGCCCTCGTGCTTCCTCGACCTACCAAAGACGCATCGTGAAGGGCAGCCACAGTGTCAGAGTACAAACCGTCTAGGACACGCCTATTGCCTGGGTCATTACAACAATAATCAGTACAATTCATACACTCGACAGGAAAATTAATTACATTTAATCGTTTGTGACACACGTCGATATAGTTAGCGACCTGTTGCCCGTTTCTTACACCCCACAGTACGTTATTATTATTACTTGTTTTATGAGGCATCTTTATTGTTCGTCGAATCATTGAGCTCCTTAGTTCTGTGTTGACTGGACAGGTCCACTTAATCTGTGTGGTTCTTTCTTCAAAAGACCATTTCATACACCGATCTACATGGTATTTTCATGATCTTACCAAGATTATGTCTGAGCTTTAAGTCTGTTTCGGCTTTTCTTCTCAGAGTTGAAAAAAGATGATTGACGTTTAAAACACAAACTGTAAGTGTGCCAAAATACCAACAATATGGGCACACTGAAAAAATTACTGCATGCGCCCTTACCGATGCGCTAAATGCGCAGAAGGACATAGAACTATTGACTGCCTTAAAAAAGACAGGAATACACCAGCCACCTGTACAGTTTGCCTTGGAGACCACCCTGCCAACTACAAGGGGTGCCAAGTATGCAAAGAGATTCCCGCAAGAAAATTTTCTCAGCTACCCCATAAAAAAGTTCCATTACCAAATATGAATAAACCAAGATATAACACTGTCCCCTTCCAGATAGATGACTTTCCACAATTACAGCCGAGTAGACACGCTAGACAACAACCACCTAATCTACGCACTCAAGACGCCGGAAACACTGCACCTTGGAATAAAAAACAAGAGAACATACGATCTCAGCCAACAAATTCAGTAGAACAAATCATCATTAAACAATCAGAGAAAATAGATATTCTCATACAACAAATGGGTACCCTAATGGGACTCCTGACGTCTCTAGTTGCCCAATTTAAGAAATGTAATTCTTCTAATCTCAGAGTCACACATGACTGACGAAAAAGCCATACTTATCAAAGGATATAATTTATATTACATCAATCACCCTGATGGAACATCACACGCTGGGGCTGCAATTGTAATAAAAGAAAATAAAAAACAACACCCACTCCCAAACTTTAAGCAAACCTACAGGCTACGGTAGTGTCGATAGACGACTGGCAGGGCCCACTTAACATCGCTGCAGTATACTCCCCGCCTCGGTATCGAGTCGACGAACAAATGTTTGGCGAATTTCTTAACACGCTCGGTGATAGATATGTCGCTGGAGGGGATTGGAATTCCAACCATATCTTCTGGGGCTCAAGGCTGACCACAACCAGCAGAAAGTTGAAAAAGGCAATAGATTCAGATTCACTCAATATATTGACTACAAGAGAGCCAACTCACTGGCCATCTGATCCCACAAAACACCTGACCTTATCGATTTCTTTGTTACCAAAGGAATGTCAGGACTCCGATCATACTCCAGTAATATGTACATTGAGCACCACAATTATTTACAAAGAGCCTCGCGAGACGCTATACAATCTTAAAACTGACTGGGACTCATTCCAGAAATTGATTGAGGAAAATACTAACTAACACATACCCCTTAAAACAGAGGAAGACATAGAAAAAGCAGCCTGGTACACAACTAATCTGATTTAAACAGCCGCTTGGCGGTCCACTCCATGTATAAAATACAGTCCTCAGAAACCGGATTATACACTTCAAATAAGGGAGACGATAGCTGTAAAACGGAGACTGTGACGACAATGTCACACAAGCAGGAACACACATGACAAAAGAGCCCTCAATAAAGCACAAAAGAAATTACATAAAATGTTTAAAGAACACGATGACGTCAGTCTGAAAAACAAAAGACTTTATCACCTCACAAAGCAGACGACTATTACAGCCAAATGGTGAATGGGCGAGAAAACCTGCAGATAAAGCCGAGTTATACGCTGAATTCCTAAAAGATATATTCAAACCAAATGAACCCAACATCGTGTATTCAGAAGAAGAAATAGACCTAATACTTGACAGCGAGCAGTAAAACTCTTTACCGTTACGACAGTGTACCCCAACAGAAGTCTGGAAAGCTATTCTTAATTTGAAGAAGAAAAAGGCACCAGGTCTTGATCTGATTACATCAGAAGTTCTTAATCATCTACCGATAAAAGGAAATATCTTGCTCTCAACTGGAAAGTATCAATCATACATATGGTAGCCAAACCTGGAAAGGCTCCTACTTAAATCTCCTGGTACAGACCAATAAGTCTTCTTCCTTTATTGTCAAAACTGTTCGAGAAGTAATTGCTACAGCGACTGTTACCTAGCGGCAATATTATTTCACTGCATTTTGAAAATTATAACCACAATACCACTAATTCACAGATTTATACATTCGTCGCTAACCATCAACATTCAATTAGGTGAAGTCGTAACAAATTCCATCTACCTCACAGAAATCGAAATAATTTACTCAGTTTTCTGTGGTCTACCTACAAACTTTTATGATATAAGTAAACAAGATGAACGAGACAAGTATCGAATGATTATCGAACCACTTCAAGTAATTTTATTAATACATTCAAAAATTGTTATTATTTGAAAATAACATCAGGTTTAATCCACAGGCGCAGGTGAGATTCGAACTCGGGGCTTGTAATAATAACTCCTACCCGAGCACGGTTACGACTAAGCTAGCATGCCATATGTTAGCTTAGTTGAAATTATTAACTACTGTCAATTACAGACAAAGTGAGTGTGTGTGCGTGTCTATAGTATAGAAACAACTTAAAGAAGAAGGTCGTAAGTGAAACCGAAGCGTCATTCTATTGCTTTGTGAGATTGCTTATGGATTTATGAGCGCTACTGTACGAGAAGGTTTGACAACCACTTGTTTGTGTATAAACCTACTCGTACTTACAGAAATATAATCATTTATTGATGTATGTAAAAGTTTAAAACATGTGTAACACGATGCTTTTATGCAATCAGCCAAAAGGCAATAACTCTACACTATAACAGTCGTTGTGATGAAATATAAGTGCTCGTTGGCATTGAGTAACTGCAGCTACTGTTACATTTTAAAACAATCGGGATATTAAATTCTGAGTTTGCTTTGAGCTTTTGTTTTTGTATCTTGTCTTGCATTGCCTAAGATAAGATAAGTTTAAAAAAAAAAGAAAATTACAAATTATTTTGAGTTGTAAATTAACCGTTCTAATGAAATGTTTTTGTGTAATTAGTTCTTTTAAGACACTTTTACTCGTCAATATTTTGTAGGTCAATATTTTACAACTAGATGGCACTGGTATTTCCTAGCTGACTGATCTCTGAGAAGAAATGCCGAATAAATTCAGAGGTATTGGTCTCTTTTAATTGACCAAACATATTATTAGGATTTTACATGAGTCAAACAATGCATGGCCTTATCTGGAAGGGCCCTTTTAGAAAGAGCCATTCCAGCTTTGAGTTGTCTAGTCCAAGTAGACAGCATGCATGCATCGGTCATCGTGTAGCTCAACCCTATTTTAAGGAGCTCAACGACCCGTCACATCTGCAGGAGATTTATTATGCGGAGGCCATACAAAATCAAGAAAAGTCAAAATCAAACAGTTTTTCTATCTAGAATTTCTCAGTAGCATCCCGGAGTCTGGATTTGTGCCCGGTTAATAGCAATAGGCTCGCCCCCTATTACGTGAGACTTAAACATAACCGGCAAAATGTGGGTTTACTATTGGTACACCTCTGCCTAACCCTTCTAGGATTACGATGTTATGTTACGTGCTCTAGTCGTCAGTCCAGTGATATCGGCCACTGTAGTTGCGTCGAGCTCGAGCGACTAATACTTAACGCTGCCGACGTGACCACCATCAGTATGTCGACGTGGAAGAGGCCGACCACCGGGCAGCTTAGGACTTCGAGGAAAACCGGCCTCTGAAAGGGTCCCCGGTCCCAGTGGAAGTGAGCAGCGCATGAGCTGAACACAAACTGTCAAAGAAAATGTCATGCGCGCATACTTTGGGGAGAGGGGGGAAGTAACTTGACTGCGTACCGCGGTCGGATGCTCTCTCTGTTAAAGGTGCTTGAGCCAGCTGTCAACGTGGCGACGCAACGACTGTCGGGTCAGGTGCGGGTCATACAGCGGAACCATATGCTCGATGACGTCGTACTTGATCGACCACGCCTCGAATCATGGAATAGCCGTGTTACGCCTGCTTCGCCACTGGCCGCGGTGCAATTGCAAATTTTTTCCAGAGTTTCACCGCGACCCGACTGCGTTGCTGAAGAGGATGATGACGAGGCTATTTTCGTGAGTTCCCAGTGCAATGCACGATTGAGGAACGCTTTGGAGGATGCTTTCCGGGAGTACTGTTCCATTCCACCTGGACTTAGACCACGTTTACCTCGTTTGCCCATACACAAGAGAAACAAAGCGCTGGTGTGTGCTCGAGACTCGCAGTTGTCAAATTGTTTTGACAGCAGCCAAGACCTTGCCGATACCCACTCGATCTTGTACTAATCAAATTTCCCAATAGTGACAGAGCTCCACGACCAAAACTAGCTGTATCAGCTTGGCAGTGCAGGATTGAACGTCGTATCGGTGAGGCTAGAGCACTCATCGGCAAGCTAATCTGCTTCAGGGAGGGCAATACTCGCCCTAGAATGATTCACTTTGTAAGGCGGGCGTTCTCTGGCTCTGATATTAGTTTTCGAGATTATTTGACCCGCGTAACAGAGTGTATCGATTTCCAGAAGCAGAAGATCTGTGCATGGGCAAATCGTATTCGTTAGTACAGGCGAAGAGTGGAGCAGAAAAAATCGCACATTCCAGAGCGATGAAAGGTATTTTTATAGGGCTTGGGAACGACCGGACTAAGGTGTGGCTGACACGCGCCTCGGTGCCTGATCGAGCGACCGTGTCATCAAATACCAGAAATAAGGGGCACTTACCATCAGCCCCAAAGATGTAGCTCGTGCAGTCAGTCCATTACCTAACAGGAAATCTCCAGGGCCGGACGGGCTGCACAAGTTTTGGATAAAATGCTTCTAAACAACCATTGCCTGCTTGGCATTCCAGTTCCAGTCAGCCTTAGAGTCAGGGTCACTACCCCAGTTTCTAACGACAGGAATACTCCACCTGCTCCATAAATAAGATAGTACTATGGAACCCAAAAATTATAGGACGATCACGTGTTTACCGACGGTCTATAAAGTGCTTACATCCATTTCGAGAGCTAAAATTAACAAATATATAGACACCAACTCCATCATGTTTGCCTCTCAAAATGGATGTAGGAAAGGGCCCCGCGGTACTAAGGAGCTACTCCTTATTGATTTGGCCATTAGCCAGTAGGTTCGTCGTTCCCGAAAGGATCTGTCGACATGCTGGATGGATCACAAGATGGCCTATGACATGGCTCAGGGTGCTGGAGTTGTATAAAGGAGATTCAACTCTAAGCAACTTTCTGATGTCGTGTATGGGGCAATGGAGGTCGGTCCTTCGCTATCCAGGATGTCGACATATTCAGAAAAACAGCGAGCCGATATGGATCGAGCGTGGATTTCAGGGCGATAGTTTGAGCCCCCTTTTAGTTCTGCTTAGCCTTGAATCCTCTACGCACACTGCTGGAGGATTGAGATCTTGCTATCAATCGAGAAGAGGTGGTCAGGTCATATCTCACCTCCTGTACATGGATGAGTTGAAACTCTTCGCCCGCAACAAATTGCAACTGATGGAGCTACTGAAAGTAACTGAAACTTTTAGTAACGCCATCAAGATGGAATTTGGTGTAGACGAATAAATGTACAGTCATGCATGTAAAGCGAGGTGAGATTATGGAATCTGAGGGAATTAAACTTTCAGATTCCTTACCAAAACCAAAACCTTAGATCACTCTCCTCATTCGAAAGCTATAAATATTTCAGTATATCAGAAGCGTTAGGCATCGTCGTTACTGACATGAAGCAATCGTTGAAGGAGCGCTTCTTTGGCCGCCTGGAGAAAGTTTTTAAAAGTCTTCTATCAGGCGGTAACAAGGTGCCCGCCTTCAACGGTTGGGTACCTACTCTTTCGGCATACTCAAATGGACTCAAACCGAACTCGACGCCATAGATATGAATTTTCGTTCGCTGCTGACTGCGTATCGAATGCATCACCCACGATCTTTAGTAGTCAGATTGTACATCCCGCGCATGTGTGGAGGCCGAGGTTACTTAAATGCTGAAACCCTTCACAACCGCGAGATTTGCAGTCTCAGGGAATATTTCCTTCAAACTGACGTGGGGGGGATGCACTGAGATGTGGTCGCAGTGGATATGGGCCTCACCTCGCTTTCCTTGGCGAAAGAGAACTCGCACACACCTACAGTACTAGATAATATTGATCGTAAAGAAGTATAGCAAGCTTTTTAAATGTTTGTTTTATATTGTTTTATAAAAATATTTAAAAATGTATTTAATATGTAAAACTGAATAAACGAAATAATAATAGTAACAAAGTTTATTGCAAAAAACCGGACAAGTGCGAGTTACACTCGCGAGGAGAGATGATGTTACCCACTAAAACATTTCATGTAAAGTAGGTTGCCAAAATTAAGCGTTTAAACGTTATCAGATCGAATGAAAAGCCAAGCCCCTTATCTAAGCTCTACTAATAATACATCTTGGTCAAAACGTACGGCTTGGTGTTACGTTAGGTTAGGCCTTGTAGAGTTTCCGGGAGAGTTGTTGGAGACTCTGGACGGGGATCCGTGGGGGCGCCCGTATAAAGCGGTTCGAAGGCAACTTCGAGCCGCGGCGCCCCCACTTACGGAGAGTCTCCAACCCGAGCTGCTGGAGGAGGTAGTCGCAGCCCTCTTCCCGGCAAGAGCGGAGCATACTCCGCCGCCGATGGCTTTGCCCACAGCCGCAGAGTCTACAGAGGAGAACGCCATCCGCGTCCCAGAGGTGACACAGGCAGAGATGGGGGCGGCCGTGATGCGGCTCCGGGCCAAGAACGTGGCTCCGGGGCCCAACGGGATTCACGGCCTAGCGCTAGCCCTCGCTCTGAAAGAGCTTGAGCCCCAGCTAAGCGGACTCTTCACAGCGTGCCTTGAGCGGGGCCAGTTTCCCACTTTGTGGAAAACAGGTCGCTTGGTCCTGCTCAGCGGGGCGCCCTGCCGACTCGCCGTCTGCGTACCGGCCAATAGTGCTGCTCGACCAGGTGGGCAAGCTGTTCGAGCGCATACTCGCAGCCCGCCTCGTCGGCCACTTGTGCAGAGAGGGGCCGGGCCTGGACGAGAACCAGTTCGGCTTTCGGCATGGGCGCTCTACCATCCACGCTGTAGCGTCCTGGCAGAGGAAACAGTGTCCCGGGGCGGGGTGGTGGTGGCGGTGTCTTTGGACATCAACGCCTTCAACACCCTGCCCTGGAGTTGTATTCGGGAGGCACTGCGTTATCATCGGGTGCCTCTCTACCTCCGCCGCATCGTTGGGGCTTATCTGGCGGGGAGGTGTGTCACCTACATGGGACGTGATGGCGGAAACCAGCGCCAGGTGTCGTGCGGTGTTCCACAGGGATCGGATCCTGTGGAACATCGGGTACGACTGGGTGCTGAGGGGCAAGCTCCCACCGGGCGCGGACCTGACGTGTTACGCGGACGACACGCTGGTCACGGCCCGGGGGAGTTCGCACAGGGAGGCAGCGTTGCTCGCGACGGCGGCGGTCTCACTGACGGTGAGCTGCATACGGCGCCTCGGCCTGGAGGTGGCCCTCAACAAGTCGGAGGCCATGGTGTTTCATGGCCCCCGGCGGGCGCCGCCGGCCGGATCACACATTGTGGTCGGGGAGGTCCGGATCGCTGTCGAGCCCACCATGAAATATCTGGAATTGGTGCTCGACAGCCGGTGGGACTTCAGACCCCACTTCCGGCGGCTGGCGCCCAAGTTGTTGGGCGCGGCTGGGGCGCTGGCAACGCTGCTTCCCAAACCAAATTGTCATGTCAAACATAATATTTGTCATTTCATAGTTTGTGTTCAACGGCTAACGTGGGATTTTTATGCCATTTCGCCATTATTTTGGCCATTTTGTGGATTCTTGACGACCTGGCTTACCTCTGTACGGAGTATTCTGCACACCAACCTAGACTACGGCATTTACTTCTGGATAACGATTTGCAAGTGATAATATACATATTTAGGGGAGCACTAAAGAGCCCACGGAATGTATGCAGTAGAAGTTTGCCGGGATGAGACTCCTCTAGAAGGAGGGAGGGAAGGGAGACCCATCTATTATATGTGCCTGAATCCAATCTACGCAAATAGGTAGCAAGTCCCATTACACTTACATCGCAGTTGATAAGAGGCTGGAGGGTCGAAATGCCATATTAGAATATTATTTTAATTGCCCCGTGGGAACACGGACAGTGGGCTATTACTCTCTATGATACATGGGCGATGCAAGAAACCAATGCTTTGCCTCTGCACCACCTTATTTCTTTTAATTAGATTAGATTGAACAAACCCCTAGTTTATACGAAAGGACGGACAGGAGGATGATGTTGTTAAAACTATCGGACACCTGCTTTTTTCAGCTTGGTTTAATCCGACTACCGTAATTAGAATACATGGAGTCCCCTAAACCCTGCCGACGTATTTTAGGAGTTTTATGAATCATCAATGACATGACAACGTTTATGTGTTTAGGTATACGAGTTGAATAAAGACCAAAACCTAATTATAATTACCTATTGATAGAGATTTTTATTAATATTGAGCATTATTTTTATTGGCCAGGAGAAGACACCCTGACGTCTTTAAAATGTCAGGTAAGTAGCAAAGCACGACTGAAACGCGCGTTAATGACTCGGATGTAGAAACGTAGATGAAACAAAAGGAGTAGGTTACATACCTAGCAGAATCGTAGCAGGTACTCCCTTCCCCCACGGGATATATGTGTGAGTTTAAGTATATATATTTATTTATTTACATATACTTCATTGTACACCACAAAATTACATAACAAAAAAATATATCATACTAAAAACATACAATGGGCGGCCTTATCGCGTATTAGAATGGCTTATATATATATATATATATATATATATATATAAATAAGCCATTCTAATACTAAACAATAATAAGTTCATGCCGAAAGTACTGTTAGATTATTTTAGGTTATAACCTTTCATATCTTTTCTATCTAAACTTCTCTATCCTACTTACCATTTGCCTTTTGCCAAATTACATGTAAGCTCGCCATTCTCCTTTACAAAAAAAAATTTAATAGGCAGGTAAATTAATTACCTAAGTGATAGATACATGGTGCTCACATATTTACAAATATTGTAATAGTAGATGTTGAGAGTTTCACTTTGAGTGTTTTTTTTTAAATAACACAGTGCCAGGTTGATCTTTCAAATCTTTTCTCTCCCAACTTCTCTAACCTACTTACCATTTGCTTTTTTGTTAGTCTTATGTCGTTCTTTATCTATTCATAGGTTTCCATAATATACGCAACCCCTATCAATGGGTCCCAAATTACATGCAAGCTCGCCATTCTCCTTTCTTTTTTTGATTTTTGTGCAAATCCTAGCCACATTTTTTTTTTCTTTTTAGGACTTCGGGAAGTCCCCTAGAGGTTTTATATACAGACCTGCATGCCCCATTTCGAGTGTTGGAGGGTGAAAGTTACAATTTTGGTTGTTTTTTTGTTTGTGTGTACTCGTAAATCATAGCCTGCATACCAGATTTCAACTTTCTTGGACTTCGTAAAATATCCTGATTGAGTCACCTCCCTTTGTGGGAGTTGGAGGGTGAAAGTAACAGATTACTTTTTTTTTGTTTGTGTGCAAATCTTAGTTTAACAATTCTGGTAACTTCATATTATCTTGAGAATTTGAGCTCTCAAGCATTATCCAGGCCGAAGCTGTTAGGGTATCGAAGTACGACGAAACGCTTCGAGAAAAGGTATGTAGTGTGCTTGTTGTTTTTGGCTCGTCTTGGCGGGGGTACTATCGTGTCCCCAGATCCCAAGAACAGACTTGACATTGTTGTTGAAAAACATGTTCATGCTCCAGTTTTACATTCAAAGTGCAGCTGTTATTGTGCGTACGCTCACAATACTGAAAGATATACCATGTTATTTTAAGACTACAGACTTCTTATAAGTTTTCCTGTTATCTGTATGTAATGAAATATTTTTTTTTTTTTCTAGGCTCAGAAGATTCGGAGATAAGAAATGATATGAAAACTCCCCAAGTGGTAAATTTTCACATGATTTCTTAAATAACTTCAAAACGATTAACTTTAAAATTATAAAAAAAACATTTTTGATATCATCACAACAAGCCCTTTCATTTAATATTTGTCACAGGGTACGGTTTGCCAAACTTTTGTTTTTAATTTTCTAGTTTTCCCCCCATAAGTGATATAGGAGCAATTTTAATACGAGATGAAGAATATGAGACCAGCTTTATTTATTTGATAATTTAATATTATAACATGGTATATACCATGCACTTATAAATCGACATATGGAGAAAAAAGTTTGACACTTACAGTACATTCCACCCAAATTATTAAAAGGTGTTTTTTATATTATTCCGCTCCAATCCAGCGGGTGGTGCACCGTCAAATATCTATCACCATCCCGGACATGCACATTATAGTAGCTAAGTGCTAGCTTTAGTTAATATGTTCCGAGGGTGAAGATTATCACATCTTCTTCTAACAGCCGTGGAAATCCTCTTAATTTTGGAAGATCCCCTGAAATCGCTGTGAAAGCTGCACGCCGTCGGTTCATATCACAAGCCCTAGAACCCTAGAGCCCTAGAGCTGTATACAGCTAGATAATAAAGAATATTTATGTGGTGGTTAATGTTTTCACATGTCGTGCAACGGCATGTGAATGTGATCTAAATCTGCCTAGGCATCCCTAAACCGTCTATTCAAAAAAAAAAAAACATCACTGGTCGATCCATGATGTTTTTATTTTTTAATAGTTTAGAAAATTTCAAGTTATAATCAGCCTATAAGGTTCCCACTGCTGGGACACAGGCCTACTAAGTCCAAATCCGCCGCAGCTTACACTGCTGGGACCAGCAGATGGGTCGTAATTCAACA
The DNA here is from genome assembly GCA_963555695.1 of Dasypolia templi. Classification (NCBI taxonomy): domain Eukaryota; kingdom Metazoa; phylum Arthropoda; class Insecta; order Lepidoptera; family Noctuidae; genus Dasypolia; species Dasypolia templi. The sequence goes on from OY743147.1 coordinate 12,183,857, forward strand.
TGTGGGCCCAATGCGGGTTGGGAATATTATATTGGGAATAATTAGGCCACCCAAAAAGTATTGCGGAAAAAAGATGTTATACGAGTATCAGAGACTGGCCAGTTTATAGTCCATTTTGGAAATATGATTATTTGTAACAAAAAATAGGTACGATCCAATTTCAAAATTTCCCTCCACATTGTTTGCGAGATAATTGAAATGATCGAGTCTCATTAAAAAACGGATTTGCGCCGGGAATATTTTCGCGCTTTGTTTTTTACGATTTTAAGTGTCGCCTGAAACCGGACGAATCTTACGATTGACTTCAAATGGCATTCATGTGTGGCGGCATCTACACCGCCACATGCGAACTAACGCATCAATCCTGCATCGCGCAATCAGAGTTTACCGCGCAGATAGCATATATACAACTTCCCGATAACAATCATCGGGCAGTTGCCCACCAGATACGACATCCATCTGGTCGGAGGATCCTCCCTTTTCCAAGAGTATGAGTGAACTTTACACCCTGTTCCTCATACTCCTAAAACTGGTGACCCCGAGTATGAACGTCAGCGCAGCCTTCGTGCAACTACTTCAGCGTGACGTCATCATCATCACTCCCGCAAGTCACACAGCCAGCCATCAACCACGGCTTGAACAGTTGTCCTGACCATCAGCATGCAGCGCAAGCGCATACCTGGTCATCACCTTCAGCCTCATCAGCAAAATTGGCACAGCACACTGCACATTCGGCCGGTCCACAAGCAGAGTGCTTAATCCCTCTCCTGGTCGACATCAGCAGTCAGCCACCCCGACTCACTGGGGCATCTTCGCAGACAGTTCCGACTCACCGCGAACTATGCGACACCCGGTTCCAACCCACTGGAACCCAACTGGCATTGGCAAGCATCGCAAGATACAAGACTTAGATCACTATCGACCTCCGGTCTTCGGAGGGGAGTGATGTGGCGGCATCTACACCGCCACATGCGAACAAACGCATCAATCCTGCATCGCGCAAGCAGAGTTTACCGCGCAGATAGCATACATACAACTTCCCGATAACAATCATCGGGCAGTTGCCCACCAGATACGACATCCATCTGGTCGGAGGATCCTCCCTTTTCCACGAGTATGAGTGAACTTTACACCCTGTTCCTCATATCTCTAAACATGGATGAAGGCCCTTCTTAGGCAACCGTGTATCGTTGGTGTAACGAATTCAAGCGCGGTCATAGAACTGGTCGCCCTTTGACGGCTGTTACGGAAGAAAACGTGCTAGCAGTGAAAACTTTAATCCAAGACAATAGGCGAGTTCCGTATCAAGAGATTCAGCACATAGTGCAGGTTGGATTGGAAGCCTTAAAGAAAATCTACGCGTGCATCTTCGCGTGAGGAGGATAGTTTCACGCTAGGTGCTACAAAAACTCACCGATACTCAGAAGCAGGCCCGGGTGGAATGTTGCCGTTATATGATAAACAAATTTCAAGCAGGCTCGTCGCAGCGTGTTTACGACATCAATACGCCCTCGTATGTGTGGATGAGTCTTGGATTTATTAATACGATACAGAAACGAAGCTCCAGTCGACGGTTTAGGTGTTTCAAAATGAATCAACGCCTACCGAATCAATCTAAAAGCGGCTGGCCACTTGGTTTCAATTCCTTTACGGAACCAAAGAAGAAGTGTATACTGTACATCACGCCGGTCAAACTCCAGGGTCACCCTTCTTACAGCCCTGACCTAGCACCGTGTGACTTTTTTTATTACCGAAAATAAAAATTCTGCCCAATGGGATAAAATTTTCTTCGCCGGAAGATGCGCTGTCAGCGTTCGAGCAGGCTATAAACGAGGCCTCTACGGCGGACTGGAAAAAGTGTTTCGAAAACTGTTGAACGCATGAAAATTTATATAGAGGCTAGTAGAGAGTACTTTGAAAATATTTAATAATAAAAAAATACCTATGGTCATTAATTTTAATTTTCCCAAAACTTTCAGGGTTTTCCACACTCCACTGTGATTTTAGTTTTCCTTCACCGTTTGGGGAGTGGTGGTGATAAAATAAATTACACAATTTAAAGTGGTACGAACTCATAACATCAGTAATACAACTCATAAGTCGGGGCCGATATAATTATATGCTCGCGAGTTGCTTATCTTCTATTATTTATGTTTTATCTACATATTTGCAACTTTCACATATGTCTATTAATCAAATAAGAAAGAAAGAAAGAAAATAAATTTATTTGACCCAGGTTAAGGCACACAATATTCACACAAAACAAAACAGAAGAAAATAGTATTGTGTGCCTCACGGCTGCGCCAAATAGGCCCAGTTCAGCATAAAATGCCAGACAACTAAGTGCCTGACGCTGGTTTTCAACTAGACCCAACGAGGACGTCTTACGGATGTAAATCAGTTTTTTATATGTGTTGAAATATTTAAATAAATAACGGTAGATATGTGTAATAAGTAATCATAAAACAGAATAGATGATTGTTTAAAAATAATTAAACATAATAATATAGTGATGTTTATGAAAAGAAAGAAAAAATTGTATGTTTACACAAGAAACAAAAGGACTGTTGCAAATAATTAATAATTATTTTATGATATTACTAAGGGCATACTGTTAGAGAAAGATAATGTAAAAGTTTAAGATATTTATTACACATGAGCCATCTTACGCTGAACCCTCTTGACACAATTGATCTACAACATTCTTTCTTTTCACCACAGACAAATACAAATAGGTTGGATATAAATACCTACCTAACATATTAAGGATCATATTATTGAAATATTTAAGTTGATCATGTCTAGCTTCCGTTGTGCTTCAATGAGGTATAGTCGTAGGCGTCTTCTAAATGTGTCGACCGTGGTAATTGCTCGAATAGGTGGTGGCAGGTTATTCCACACTTTTGAAGCCTCATAACGGAAGCTACCTCTAAAAGCGGCTGTATTATGCGACCGGGTAGAGAGTTGCTGCGAGCATTGCCTTCTCCCAAATTCTCGTCTACTCGCTGTCCAACTTAACTTGTCGTACAGATAGTCCGATTTTTGGTATTTAAATACACCGAACAGAAGGCACACTAAGTGTACTTTGCGTCTCGATTTCATTTTCAATGAGAAATGTCCATTTAAAAATGGAGTTACATGACTTCTGGGCGGAATTTTATAGCAAAACCGATCACAAGCGTTTTGGACCCTTTGAATAAGCAGTTCTGTGCGAGCCAATAGGCGTGGGCCGTAGGCCGTCTGCGTCGTTTAGCCTAGACAAAACCAGGGTTTCAACAAGCTGTTCCCGTAGTGTTTCGGACAAGTACGGCCTAATCTTGTACAGAACTTTCAGGCGGTAGAAACAGTTTCTTACCGAGTCGGCCACATGTTTTTCGAAACGAATATCTATGTCTATATTAAGACCAAGATTCCGCGCTTCATATATATGTCAATTGGCTCTCTCTCTGCAAATAATGGTCGTAAACATACATGCAAAATTTTGCGAAAAACAACCTGCAGATAGATGGGCCGATTTGCCTTCCCACGCCAAACTATAGCGCATTTGATTCACGAAGCCTGAGGCTTATTGTACTTTGTGGGAAAACATGAATATTTGTCCAAATAATAAAAATGTCTTTGATTCTTCCGAAAATACTTTATTTATCAAGACTAAAATTTTATTTCGTTTAAACAAGACTGAAAGAGAGTTTATTTATTTCTATTAGTTTCGAACTAGAACAGAGCACATGATATGATTTTCAATAGGAAAATTAACTGCACAAATGGACCGGTCTTGAGAAGTGGAGATTATAACTCATCCGTGCTCAGTCTGAAAAAAAAAACATGAATTAATTATAATAAGCGATTATCCCCCGTCATAAATAATAACCTCCAGACCGAATTTCAGCCATGGCAGCCAATCTCAACGGATACTAGCCATATGCAAGGGCGATATTTAAGCACCAGTATGTGCGCAGACACAGGTGCACTTACTGTTCCCTCACTTTCATAGTCCGATGGGACGACAATCCGATACGACCGGAATGAATATCATAAGTAAGTATAAAGTACCTAGCAGGCACATGTTTAAAAACTGTAAAATTTACCTGGACAACTCTCGGGATGGATGCATTTTCCATTTTTTTCATTTAGAACAAATCCTGTTTTGCACACACAGCCGCTTGGCTTGAACTCATCTGTGCCTACTTGAGGATTCGGATTAGCACAAGTTGGTTCATAAGCACTTGGACGGTCTTTATACACTGCGTTGTGGTCTCCTCCACAACCTGGTACGTATTTTTTTATTAATTAGAATCAGCAAAATAGTTGAATCAGGATTTGACAGTACAGCAATACCCAAGGCCAATATTTAATTAATCGAAGATACTATTACCTGGACAATCCTCTGGTTCGGTACATTTTCCATCTTCTTCGTTTAGAAGATATCCTTGTTTACACACACAGCCGGCGGGCTTGCACTCTCCTGTGCCTATTTCGGGGTTCGGACAATTACACGTCGGTACATTAGCACTAGGACAGTTGCTGTACACTGCGTTTGGATCCCCATTGCAACCTATTGCTGTTTTAGTAAATCATATGTTTTTATTAGGAAACACAAAACGGCAGCCCAATTTCAACAAAACATGAATTTCAATAGCACAAACGGAAAGAAAAAGGAGCGAAAAGGTACGGTCAAACCACCGGCGTCCGGCGTTTTGACATGCAGGGAGTTTAGTTGCATTTTGTTTACTTGTTTGTAGGTTCAAGTCCACGCCGTTGCAGGGTGGTGTATCATATAATCGCAGCAATCAAAAATTAGAAATTTAATTAAACTCATATTTGCACGCCCGGACGCTGGACGCCGGTGGTTTCAAGGAATACGGAACACGGAAAAGCGATAATAAGAACCTTTATTACACATTGTAAAACTGAAGTTTAACTTACGACAATCTTTAGCAGGAATACAAATACCAGATGAATTCCTGAAATGATTCTTTATACAGATGCATCTAGGATCACAGTTCAATATCAAAGTATAGCAAACAGTTGGTTGATTGTTAACATCTTCACAATTTTCAGCAAGGCATGCTGTTGGACAGAAACTCCATTTTTCGTTAGGTCTTGTGCAATTTATTTGAGCTGAAACGTTAAAACAAAGTTATTTGTCTAAAATTTGTTGTTCAGAGTGTTTAGGTACCTAAATATTTCATGCTGCTACTATTCTTAAATCGTTCTCTTTATCCCCACCAATATTTGTATGTTTATATCTAATATTTCTAAACATACGAAAAATATAATGTTCAAATGCATTATATTTGAATATTAACTGATATGAAAATATATTTACTGAAATAAAAAAAACATATTATATTCACTATCAGTAAATACTGCTCTAAAATGTCAATCATGCCAAACATTACAAAGCAAAATTGCTTCTGTATACGAAGCACTAAAACCGATTATTTTTCCATTCCAATGCTTGTTTTTTAAAATGCAATTAATATTAAAAATCACTTACGGCAATCAGACGATACGATACATCTCGGATCTGCGCGGCTATATCTTCTATAATTCGGATTACAAATACAGCCAGACAGGCAATCGCCTGCTGGAGGATCACGAAATACCGATAAGTTCCGATTGTCATCCACTGGGCAATAGTCTCTTGGCGAATCCACCTTGCAATCGACGAAACGAGCCTTTTTACCGCATGGGTCTCCACCTAAAAATATAGGAAAAATGTTTTATTCCAACACTACTGTTTTCTAAGACGAATATGTAACTTTAAGAGCAAATGTGAAATCGAAAAATTATCTTACTTGAAATATTGTTTAAAACGATGGCATATTTTTAATTTATTCTGCCCTTAAACGAAAGTAGTCAATATCTCACTTACCTGGACATTTATCAGATAAGATGCAAATACCAGTATCATTAGATAGTATATATCCAGGTTTGCATTGGCATCCGATTGGATCGCACATTCTCTTGCAGGGAAGTTGGTTTGGAGATTTACATGTAGATGGACATGGCTTAGGACAACGTTTGGGTCTTGCGTTGGAATCCCCGTGACAAGCTATCTCAGCTGAAATATTAAGAACAACATAACATCACGCCTGTAATCCCAGATGGGTTAGGCAGAACTGTACCTATAATACACCCACATTTCACCAACTATGCTTAAGTCCCATGTAATAGCGGGCGAGCCTATAGCCATCAACCGGGCACAAATCCAGACTCCGGGCTGCTACTGAGAAATCTTACATAGAAAAGCACAATAACACTTTGCCCGACCTGGGAATCGAATCCAGGACCTCATGCTCAGCAGTAGCTTTTGCAACCACTAGACCAATGTGGCAGGCAGTCGAGGTATTAAGAACAAATAGGCTATTTTGTACCAGAATGCTGCATCGTGCCCCAATGTTATGGTCAAAAGCAGTTTTGATTTTCTAAAGATGCTTTTAAACTTTCAGATCTTCAACACTGAGACTATTCAACACTGCCCTTCATTTTAATTTCATATGACTACTTTTGATTGCTATAGTTATAGCATTTAATATTTCCAATTTTAATTGTTTAACATAAATCAGGCAATGAATTCAACAAATCATACTCACGCGGACATTGATCAATAGGGATACAGACACCTCCTATGGCTGACAGAATATATCCATCTTTACAATCGCATCCGTTTATATTCACTTGTGGTGGATTATATTCACAGTTCGGAGGGTTCGGTTCTGCGCAAGTTCGCTTGCATTCATCGGGAATTTGACAGGCTGCAACAGAAGTGGAGAAGGGGTTAATTTTGTTTCGATATATTCAAACTCAAACTCAAACTCAAACTCAAATCATTTATTTCAATTAAACCATTTACAGGCACTTTTGAATTGTCAAGGAGTCGGTCAGTCAGAAATATGAAGCTAGTTGCCCATTCCAAAGCGTAGTAGGTACCTATGGAGAAGAACGGGCAAGAAACTCCATGGACACTCTTTTAAATAATAATGTTTTTACATATATCTTAGTTACATCGATTAATGTTGTTCACTATAAGTGAGAACGATGTACAAAAAACCGTACACGTTAAAAGCGTCCAGAGTGCATCAAAACATAATTAAAAACAATCCAGCTAATAATTTATTAAAATAAGCCCTGGCAGCTAAGAGATGACCAGTCCCAACTGACGGCGCCCGTTCACGAACATGACGCATGGATCAGCACCATTCAGCTCAACCATTTTGAAGGGAGCTAAATGATCCGACACACGCGCCACCGTCAGCGAGACATTTGAGTGAGCATGACATACTATCAGCCGCCAAGGCACATTCAAGTCAATCTATGACATTACCCGGTAAATGGTAGCTCTATAGTACAAAGTACTCACATCTGTGCAATGCATCTATATAATAAAAAGGAGATTGAGTTTATATAATGCAAATAAATTCTTACTATCTTCAGCAGCTTCAACAGTGATTCGAATGTCAATTAATTAGTTGTGGTGTGGAGCAGGACCGGCATTAAGCCAGGCATTTTTATCAGTTATGTAGTCCTCCAACCTATAATATGCCTGCCTGAATAGTGTGCGTTTGACAAAGGATTTGAATTTTGTCTCATTCAGTTGAAGTATGTGGGGAGGTATTTTATTATAACATTTTAGACAGTACCCCATGAAAGATGAGTCTACTTTAGCCAGTCTGAAACCTGGTTGAACTAATAGGTCCCGATTTCTAGTACTATAATTATGTCTTTCACCTCTTTTACTGTAAAGATGTAAATTTTTTCTTACGTACATGATGTTTTCATAGATGTATTGACAAGGTACAGTCATGATGTTAATATCCTTAAACAATTCCCTTAGAGAATCGCGCCTGCGGAGATTATATATGGCTCTGATGGCTCTTTTCTGCAGAATAAAAATAGACTCGATGTCTGCAGCCCGTCCCCAAAGCAAAATACCGTAAGACATGATACTATGAAAGTAACTAAAATAGACCAGCCTCGCGGTATCTACATCAGTAAATTGACGGATTTTTCTGACAGCGTAAGCTGCTGAACTTAGCCGTCCTGCTAGAGATGTTAAATGAGGACCCCATTGTAGCCTTGAGTCGAGCGTGATCCCCAAGAAAACCGTTTTATCGACGAATTCTAGCTTCTCTTGATTCAATACTATCTCACAATCACTACTCTTGACGTTTGGTAAAGAAAATCTTATACACTTAGTTTTATTTCCATTTAGTACTAAATTATTAGCCGTGAACCAATTTTGGACCAGCAGTAGGGCGTTATTTACGTCGTCAAAATTTGAAGCACGTCTATCTACCTTAAAAATTAAGGAAGTATCGTCAGCAAATAACACCATTTGTGGTTGATTTATTAATAAATGGAGTAGGTCATTAATATATACTAAAAAGAGGAAAGGACCCAATATCGAGCCTTGTGGAACACCCATTTTTACCTTTAAACCAAGTGAATTGACACCATTTATTTGAACTTGTTGTTGTCTATCATTTAAATAAGATTTTATTAAACTAAGCGCAAGTTTTCCAAGTCCGTAATGCTCAAGTTTCAAAAGCAGGGTTTCGTGATCGACGCAATCAAATGCCTTGGAGAGGTCACAAAAGATTCCTATGGCGTCTTGAGCATCTTCCCACGCGTTAAAAATATGTTTTAATAAGGTAACACCAGCGTCGGTCGTACAACGCCCTTTGGTGAAACCATACTGTTGCTCGTGAAGGATTTTATTAGTATTAAAATGATTGAGCATCTGACTAAGCATTATCTTTTCAAAAACCTTGCTGAAAACCGGCAACACGGACACAGGTCTATAATTATTAGTGTCTTTACTGTCCCCGGACTGATCATTGAATTTAGTTGTCGCAATGTTCGAAGTAAATAATCTTCTATCCATCGGTTTTTGCCATCAACCTAATATAGTTCTTGTTTTAGTTATAAATACTGTTTTAATCAAATGATAGTTTTGTTCATAATACCAATCTGTTAACCTGTCAAACCATTTATTAAAATACAACATTTAATTCCATGTTTTCAAGTCTTGTTCTCATACTTTATAATCTATCCATGTCAAACCATCAAATTGTGAACGAACCTGCAGTTATGGACAGAGAACACAATCTGTCCGTTTTTATCACCCGTTAAATTTGTCGGTCTTGGCGGTAACCGAATTGGTCGCAGTACCCCAACCAAATGGGTTAGGTTAGGTTAGAACTGTGACCAGCTATCACTACTTCAGCAGTTACTTGACTATTGAGTATTAGCGCAAGGTACGATCCGTCGCATGCAAGTTTGATACCAGTTCACAATTTGACGGTTTGCCATGGACAGATATAAACTATAGAAAAATAATACTTTACACTATAAATGTTTAAATGTCTTACATTATACAAATTTAAACAGTAAAAATAGCTCAAAACATGATGTTCAATCAAAAGTTTAAATTAAATGTTTCCTAATGATGTATTTTACATTCGCATTCCTGATACGAAAGATTAAGTTAGAGTTGTTTACGAATAGGAATAACAATCGGAGAAATAATATAACGATCTGTAGCACGACATCGATGCAAAAAATGGTAGCTACCCAAGGTGAATAGGTCATTAGCCTGCAGCATGCTTTAAGCCTTGTTTACTTAATAGTTTTGAAGAAAAAAATATTAGAAAAGGAAGAAATCATTAAGAAAGCAAAGACAGTCAACATGACACATATCTTACGAGCAGTACACAGTTCGCTCGGTAAGTACACATATTCCTCTGTAATTATGGACACTGTCGCACCCTGACTCACAGGGTAAGTCTTCAATACATTTGAATAACGCGTACTTGCTCAGGCAAGTTTGTGGTGGGCCGATCCGTCTGCAGTCTCTGGCTATTTCATTTGTCCCACACACGAGAGTTGATGAATCTAAAATGATTGTGAAGAATGTCGAACTGTGAAGCTAGATGTCATAGAGAATTTAAATAATGTAATATACCAAAAGGCCACCAGAAATCATGATATCGAACTGGCGATCAAGTGGTTTTTTTTCATTCGCATTTCAACCTTTGTACATTTGATATGAATCCATTATAATTGCATTGTGCATTTTAGCTTAGTTCCAGATTCTCAGATTTTCTTTAAACAGCAAAGGATGATTATAATGATGAAGTAAAACGGTTACAAGGACACTGTTCATTTGGTATACATATACCACTACCATTCCTAAGATAATCAGGAAATTATACACATCCTGGTTCACATGTTTCTGATTCATTGGTAAAGCATATTCAGTGTATGCAATCTCAAAGTTCTGTGTTGATCAAATTTGTTTGCAGGGTACTACCACTTCGTTGTAACCACATATCGGTTCAAATATAAAATAAGTAATGGTGTAAATTTAACTACTGGAAACAGTATTTTTCTGATGATATCTAATCATCGCTCTTGATTTATAAAAGCAATATACTAGAAGACCGTTCAATCACAATAATAGACATTCAGATCTCAAAAAAAGACTTTAGGTAAAGAGGAGAGAAAGAAAAAGTTAGAAAGCAAAGACAGTCAACGTGAAACATATCTTACGCGCAGGACACTGTTCGCTCGGTATACATATTCCTCTGTCGTCCCTCAGATAATTGGGAACACAGTCGCATCCTGGCTCACAGGGTAAGTCTTCAATACATCGAAATAACGCGTACTTGCTCAGACAGGTTTGTGGTGGGCAGATCCGTCTGCAGTCTCTGGCTATTTCATTTATTTTTCCACACACGGGAGTGGATGGATCTAAGTAATCGAGACAGCAATTAGTAATTTTGATACAATATTTTGTGCAAAGCTCGGAATCGTAGAGTATTATGATGTCTTGTGTTAACAAAGCTTGGCAATTGTTTAGTTTATGAAACTTGAAGCTTTGATTATAGTTATACCATAGACACACTGGAACAGATTGAATTCACTCCTATGTCATGCATATTTTTGGTCATAGTTACAGATTTTCATTTTTGAAATAGGTAAGCAATAGATAATAAACATTCTGGATTAAAAATCCTTACACGGACACTGGTCATTCGGTATACATATTCCGCTACCATTCCTAAGGTGGTCGGGTAGACAGTTGCACCCTGGTTCACATATTTTTGATTCTTCAGTGCAGGCGTAGGTAGTGTATGAGATCTCACAGTTTTGCGGTGGACATATCTGTCTGCAGAGGACTTCTACTTCGTTGTAACCACATTTTGGTTTATCTACAAAAATAATGGTGTCAAATAATCTCGCCTTGTTTAATCTGTACCCTAATTGCGTAACACACAATCAATCGGAATCTGAATCGTTTTGCAACAGATTGCTAATCCATTGCTACATAAGTTCGATAAAAATTCTGCTCAACAATGTAAATAACCCAATAAATGTAGTTGAACTGTCAAAATCAAACAGATTAGTCGTAATCGTTTACGAAAATGTGTTACGCAATTAGGCTGCTGGTCATGAAAAATATTGTTTAAAATAAACTTGTATATGTGAATGTTACATTAGTTTAATTTAAGATTTTCGGAGCACTTTGTCTTCGAAATGATTAAATTCCATTGAACGGTATAAAATATTGAAACACATTTCAAACAAATTAAAACTTAAGTGTTAAAAAAAAGTTTATATTGGTTTCACTTTCTAGTAATATGTGAGTGGCTCTAGGGAGTGAACATAAAACTTGAATTAAACTTTGTCCGATATGAAACAATAGAACGTTTAAATCCCAGATGAATAATATATTTTTATATCAGAGTACGTACCTACCTTGAAACAAATTCAAAGAAATTGAAATACTAACTCTGCCTTCTCTTTCAATCTTATAAAATATTTGCACGTTGGCAAAACCTTAGGACTTTACAAAATAAGAAGCGTTTTCCATAAAATAAATACACGTATTAAAAATGAAATTGTGATACCCAAATTTAGATTAACTAAAGCAAGCAAGTCATTTCTTATAAACAGTATCAGCTTTTATAACAAGTTGCCAAAGTCGGTTACAGACCTTAGCGATGGAAAGCTCAAAACCCACATCAAACGTGTCCTTATCAAAAAAACATATTATAAGATTAAAGACTACGTCGAAGACAAGGAAGTTTGACAATAATTCCTTCTGCACATGTGGCTTTCTTGGCACCTCATAAACAGCATCGCTATGTAATTTTTTATTAACTGCTCCCAAATTTAGTTTTTGTTTTTTTTATATACATCTTTGACATAACCTTCTCATTATTTGAAAATATATACCTACACTTCTAAATTTAACACTTCATCAATTTAATGGCTTTTGTGAACATGATATTAATTCAGATTTGTTACAGTTGAAATGGCAATAATGTAATTAGGGTTTAAATTTAATGTGTTATAATTCTTTTGATAGATTCATTTATATTTTGTGAATGTGAGAACGTTGTAGGCCTTGAAGCCTGGAGATTTGTAAAACATTTTCTATTTTTTAAGCATATGGTACTTGTTGACAGGACTTCACTGTCCTCCCATACCTAATAACAGTGTAATTTGAAAAAATGTAAAAGTCAATTATTTTTAAAAGAGTAACCGTGGAGTTTTTCTCCTTAGGATACTAGCAATTGGAAGTTTCTTACGTTACATAAGTGTCCATGTCGGTATATGTGAAAAAAAAATGCGTTGATACAAAAAATAATGACCTCGATCCGAAACAGCATTATTTTACAAACGTACCCAAGCTTAAAATCAATTCTGAGATGGTTATATGCCAAATCCTTACTTGAAAAGGCAGTTAAGCTTTGTGTAACCGACTATCATAAAGATGATAGTCGGTTGCACAAAGCTTCATTAAGGCATTTGTAGGCCTATATAGCCCCTGATAACGACCAAAATAATAGGTAGGACCAAAGTAATAAGTAGGCCAGATTTCAGTCGGTACTGCTACGATTTTGACGTTGTTGGGTATGTGGTGGATTTACTTAAATAATTTGTGTTTCAATTTATAAAATATATCTTTCATTTACTAATATTCATTCATTGTCACATAGGCACTATTCTATGTTATTGGTAGTCATTATATTATAATAGCCTTCTTTTGACACATCATATCAAATCGAAACATCGTCCTTCATACTTTTCACTTCTTTTGTTTTTTGACTCTCATATCATTTTAATCTGACGACAATAAGATTCTTAACGAAGACCAGATGAACACAATAAATTTTGATTGCCATCGACACACTAAGAAGGAAAATATGTATATTACGGTCGTTAACGACCATCATCGTCATCTCTTCTTCTCTCGTAAAGTAATGCGCACTTTTGACATGTTTTAGCCATCGGCGCGGCGGCGGGGTGATTGCGGAACACACTAACAGTGGTAATGGCTTTCATTTTAACCGTTCAACAACATTCAATTCGTTAATTTTACGTTGTTGAGCAGATTGTTTTTCGAACATATGAAGCAATGGATTAGCAATGTCCTTTTAAATGATTTAGATTGTGAATGATTCATTGTGTGGGCATTACTTAATGAAGTAATGCCCACACAAAATCAAAAGCTTTTTTAAAATTGATATTGGGTACAAAGTCACGCCACGTAAGAATAGTTTTTTCACTTCAGCGGAATGAAAATTCAAGTTTCAGGGTCCGTTACAAAGGACAATGCCAAGATTAGGCTCGAAACATGTGTAGCGTCCGACAGACTTTCTATAAAAATGATAATTGATAATAAAAAACAGTAAGAATTTTACAATATAAATAAAATCTGTAGAAGCCCACCGTTGTAAACTCATTTTAAATAGTTATTCAAAATAACAACACATTTCATAATCTACAATCCTACAATTTCAATTAGAATTGTTGCCAATACCAAAATATTTATATCGATACGAAACTGCTCTTGCAAATCGATTGCAAAAATATCAATATGTGACTATGTAAGTGAATTAATTACTTACTTATGTCACTTAACATATTATTATATCAATAAATAGCATTTAGTTACATTTTTAAACACATATTTTACAATAATGTAATAATTAAAAATAGTTCAATTCGATTATCGATACCGTTTCGCATAGTTTATTCCTATAATGCTGGCAACACCAAATGTCAAACTTTAACTTGTATCTGCCACTGTCAAAAAGATTTATTTATTTCTCCCGTGTGATATCACCAGCGACGAAGTGTTTCCGTGTTTTTTTGAGTTTTGTATTGTTTATTGCTGTGTTTCCGGACTCCGATTTTCTACCAAATGCGTAGTCGTATTTGGCCTTTTAAACGGAACCCGAACCTGTATTATTCATTGCTAAAATCAGAAGTATTAAGTGGTCAACTTTGCAGATCTTTAACTTTTTTTGGTTTACTTCTAATAGAAAACTAATTATACCATCTAATTCTATAACTATTTTCCTTTTTTTGGACATATAGTTCATCTTTGTCGGTTCTGGCCGAGTCTTGTGGGACACTTTGGCATTCTCCTTTCTCAAGCTGACAAAAAAAATCGTTTCACTTTATAAAGCAGAGTTCAAGTTGATTTGCTAAATAAGGTATACAGAGTCCAATTAAATTTACTAGCGATTTTAAATTAAATAAAAAAGAATGTTTTTTAAGGATCAAACAACGGCTGGTTGTGTTGTTACTTGAAGTATGAGTTGAGAAAATCTGTGTGTACCAATCGTGTCTGTGAAGTTTACATAAATAATAGCGGATATTAAAAGTGTATATATTAACTGCCTTCGATGACTCCAAAACACTTGTACCACAGACACTTGTGGCATAGACAAGTGGTTGATGTTACGTCGGGTGCTGACAAGCGGATAAAGTTATAAATATTTTATTTAGTGTATTATTTAAATATTTTATATAATTTGCACTTATTAATTTGCATTTATATTATTTATGTATTATTTGATCGATTAAATATTTCTGTATCTGTCCGTGACATCACAGTGGGCCCTATCAGAATACCAGCGCTGTGACACTTATTTTTAAGTGTGACAGCATTATGCTGAGATAGGGGCCTTTTAGCCTCGTACAGGACTTTGTTTTATTTTTTTATTTTGGTGTTATTAATTTTCATGTTTTTATGAGTGTGTTTACTTAAGTTTGTGATACTGCGTATCACACAACGTACTGTATATTGTGTAAATGTGTATTCCTGTGCGAGTCCTAATAAATAGTTTTCTTTCTTTCTTTCTTTCAAAAAATACATCATTTTGTTTTTATCGTTTTATCATGGGTAAACTCGCCACCCAACAACAGTTTAGCATTATCAGCCTATAGTGTTCCCACTGCTGGGACATAATCCTCCTCTTTGTGAGTGGGAGCGGGCCGTAATCCACAGTGCGGGTTGCGGGTTTAAGATATCGATTCTCATCACGCGTGCGGATTTTCGCTAGATAATTTAATTTATATAAAAAAATATTTATTTCTTAAATTGAAACGTTTAATTAAGAAAATGATTAATTCGACTCTGTATAATGGTGCGCTACCGCACAGGGTTTTCCAGCTCACTGATGAAGTGGTGACAAATCATATCATATATTTATCATTTTTCAAAATTCAAACTGTCTGTTGAGACCGCTCGAGGGGACGGCGGGGAGCCAGCCGGCCTACGGCCGAGAGCGGCCGCCCCCCGCGCCACGACAGTCAGCTGCTGCACGCCTCCACGCACCGCTGCGCTTACGCGTTTTTTAACGTCTCTACTATTTATCTTATTTGCAGTTTTAAACCGACCTTTCTAATTTCATTTTATCTCTTATTATACATATTACACAGTCCACTACAGTTTTCATTTCGCTCCACTACGATCTATCGTCGCGATCACTGTCAGCAGTCCATTTTAGTATTCAATTAACCTTTACAAACATTTTTCAGGTAGTCAAGAGGCCAGAGAAGTGCAAACACATTTTCTTTAAAAAAAAATCTAATAAACACTTAGTCAATTACTTTTCTTTAATTTAAACATTGGAAATCAACTCACCATTTATGTCATTTTAATTAATAAATTCAATTCACGTAAGTGAGATTGCTTAGCTGGTGAGAAGATCGACAAATGAAAATAATAACAATAATTAAACAAATTTTTCCGAGAGCCCAGTCGAGTTGAAGTAAAAACTAGATAACAATTAATATCTTCACACCTTCAAAAAAAAAACTATTTGGCACCAAATTAAGCTGTCTAGTCAATACCAGTTATTCAGCGCTATTAATATCAAAATAAGTCATTATACAAATAAAAACTGTGGGTTGCCAAGCAGGTTTGGAATGAACGACCACCACGAGTTCAAGTATGTAGCTTTATTTCAAAATCTGGTTGATGGTAATAGGCTGGCCCCCTTCTTTATGGTGCACTATAGGTACACGTCTGTCTAACCCATCATGGACTATAGGAGTGATGATATGTTATGACACAAAATAATGCCTTAATTTTTAAAAAAAACCTGCTCCTCTTCACTCGACACTGCTGTTATCAACAACATATTACCTTTCTCCTCTACATATTTTGCAACACCACTACGAACTAAACAAAGTACACAAACAGAAAGATACACTAACAACATTGTTCGACACTATTCCTCTCAATATAATTCCACTTATGTTATGAACTCGGCAAAACAAAGTGTATGAGGATAAATAGAAACTAAACTCGACCGGGTTATGACTCATCAAATTGTAAGTTTGAACTATGAAGTTCGTGACGTTTTGCACGCGGGGATTTTTTTACTTAAACGTACAACATTATGTATTTCCTGGCAGCAAGCGCGAGCGGTAGTATTAATGTTTCACCTACGTCATAATACTTTATGTGTCCCAACGGTATAGAAATATGAAATTATTAAATATGAGACTGTAATGACAAGTAATGCCTTTAATAATTTTAAATATAATCAACACCATGCACTGCATTGTTCACATGTTATGCTTAAGCTTCCATTATAAACAGTCCCCCCGTTGACTGTCTAAAGGAAATTATTATCAGCAACCAAAAAATATGACATCATATACCCTAGATCCTGAAAAACTAATAGCAACTGGTAAGTACTATATCAGCGTTTACCAGTACCATAAAACAACATGTTTTTCTGAATAATGTATCTAAGTGTTCGTTGTTCCATACAAAACTAATACAAACAATAGGAGAAAAACAAAACACAACAATACAGTTCAAAACACTTCAAAAAAAGAAAAAGTAAACAAAAGAACCACAAACAGAATAGATTGTCACTTAGTAACAGCAACTGGCAGTCCATTATGTCGGAACAGGGACCAGAAATGTGCAATAATGTGCATATAAAGGTACCATGTCGGATAACGTTCCCTTAATTAGATATCCTTTTGTAGATATCTTCGATACATCTATGAACCTACATGTTTCAATATTTACGAAATAATGTAGGTTCCTGAAGTAAAAATAAGCCTTTGTATAAAACATGTTTGAGACTCTTAATTAGAACATCAAGAGCACTCAAAACAAACATTAAAGAGCAAAAATACATTCAAATTAATTAATTTATACAAGATATCAAGAATAATTGCAAGGTCGTTTGTTTAATTAACGTTTCTTTAATTATCCTATCGAGGAATAATTTGACTGTTACTCAAGACAGAGCTCTAAAGGACATGGATTTTATGTGGCCCGCACGGACAAAGACTTAATAATATTACAAAAAAAAAAACGTTTAATATTTGACGTTCCATCATGGATTTCATTTCTCCGCATAGCTCGGTGGGAAAATATCAATTTTAAATATTATTATTTGGTATGTTTTATTTTGATTTTCATCCGTGAGTTACTAATGATGCAAGTCTTGGAAATAAAATGGTAATTAGAACATATTTGTTGTTCGAAACGACGTGTATTTACTTGTAATTTAAATAACAGAGTAAGAAAAATAAATATTTTTATACAGTGATAACGGAACTAAAAGTAAAAAAAGACACATTTTATTTATCTTTTTAATTAAAAATCAATAGATTAATTGGTTCTTCAAAGTAATGGAAACACTATCTTCTTCTGTTAAGATACACGAAGCGAAAAATATATGTTTTCAAAATAACGCTTTTTCGATGTAGTGATTGGTCCAATATACACATCCATCCAATTAATACATCACGCCTGTAATCCCTGAAGTGTTAGGCAGAGGTATACCTACAGTACCCCCGCATTTCACCAGCTATGTGTAAGCCCCATGTAACATATTGCCATCAACCGGCCACAAATCCAGACTCCGGGCTGCTACTGAGAAAGTCAATTTAACATGACATTATTAATAAGCAAGTAAGTATCTATATTATCAGATATTCAGTGCAGGACACATTATTGTAGTATTTAACAAAGTAATTTAAAATATATTTTGACATATTTTTGTAACATTTACGATATAATTTCTGATAAAATAAACACACGCACAGCTATACCTAATAATTATATCTTTGAGACCTTATGTGTATACAACACAATATATCTATTAATACGACGCGCCTTTACGACTTGATTTATGAAATCGGACAAAGCAAAAGGAGTACGTAAGTAATGCTCGTAGCAGCGCAGTGCAGGGCTTTTTGTAGTTTCTGCCTACCCCATGGAAAAAACAGTGAGTTATGTGTGGTATGTTTGTATCCATATTAGAGCAATGTACGTGTTACGGGTTCTATGTCGATTGTCTTGACAAAGTCAATGACAGTTTACGATATACTGGTGTATAGGTTTTTGTAGCTCGCATCTTAAATGTTTTCTTGTGGTGTTACGACGACCTTTGGCTTTCTTTCAGGATATCTGTTGTTGACCGAACCCGGCGCTCACGGACTTTGCATCTTCTTATTTTGATTTACCTTGACTACTCGATTTTGAACAACAGATTTTTACTCTATTTCTAATGGCGAATTGACGCTGCACAAACTGTGGTTTAGCAACGTTTCGCTTAAGGAGCCATTTGTTGGATTCGCGTGAAATTCAATCTGTTATTATACAGTGGACGACTCACTATTGGAGACTTTTAACATTTTCAGTAACGTCTTCAACACGTCTTATTTATGGCTGTAGGGTATATTTGTTTATACTTATGGAGGTTTTTATTTATTTTAAGTCACTGCGTCTGATCTTGATTGCGTTCCATTCTTGCTGGTTACTGGCTAGGCAGACATAAAATTCGGGTACAAGTGGAACAAGCTTAGTGTTGGTTATCTCCGTGTGTGTAAAGTGTGAAAGATCCCTGATGTGTGTTCGTTTTCACACACTGACACGTAACCCTAAAAGCAATAGCACATTCATGATCTCGTAATATCTGAATGGATTTTTCCTCAACAAATTAATATTTACTTATATTTGATTTCATTATTTACCACGACTGCTTAAATATTTTATATTATTATGTTACGAAATGATACATTAGGAACTTTTCTATTTTCCACACATTTTGGCATCGAGCTTTCAGAGCGCAATCTCCAGTACATAAGCGACCAAACAACGCCAACGACGACAGTCAACAACAATAAGAAAATATCAATGTTCCAAGATAATGTTTAATTAAATAATAATACCAGCCTATGCTTGTCCCACTGCTGGGCAAAGGCCTCTTCTCATACAGGGAAGGCACGAGCATTGATCACCACGCTATTCATATATTAAGTTCTAATAAACGAAAGCGTTTCCTTTAAAATAATAGTCATCATCATCATTCAGCCAAAGAAGTCCACTGCTAGACGTAGGAAGGCCCCTCGCGGGACTTTGCTGTACGCGAGAAGCACAAGACCGGTCTATGTGATACCTACAGATTATTGTACACACGTAGTTAAAAATGATTAAAAGTTAGTTATAAATAATAATAACACCTACTCGTGCCTTTGCTGTACTACTACTACTGCACGCTTGCTCAAGACAGGTTAGCGATTTCAGACTTATATTATCTATAAATCCATGTTTCCTCGCAATGTTTTTCATTGACCGATGTCAGTAAACTTAGACATTACATATGAATTGGAAAAAGACACACTGGTACTTGCCAAGAATTGAACCCACAACCTCGTGCATAGGAAGTGAGGCCTTAACCGCTCGACTATCACGACAATGTAGGTACAAGCTTACTGTATTAAATGTCAAAATTTTATAACAAAGTATTAACCTAACATGTCTTTTAACTCGTCACCACCGAGTCGGAGTAAAAAATATTTCCTTCATGTCATTTTTCTTTTTATTAATGTCCATGCGGAGCCAAACTTGTATGGGAGCTTTATCTATTTCCTTTAGTTCTCAATTGTCAATTAGTACATTTTACTGCACTCTTATTAATACTCGTTCGACAAATACGACATCACATAACATAACATCACGCCTTGTTTCACGAAGGGTTGGGCAGAGGTGTACCTATAGTACACCCACATTTCACCAGGTATGTTTAAGTCGCATGTAATAGGGGGCGAGCCTATTGTCATCAACCGGGCACAATCCAGACTCCGGGCTGCTACTGAGAAATTCCAGATAGAAAAACCCAATAACACGTTGCCCGACCTGGGAACAGAACCCAGGAAGGACCTCATGCTCAGCAGTAGCTCTTGCGACCACTAGACCAACGAGGCAGTCGACATCACTGTTTACAATAATCTAATCCGAGTTCAATAGCCTAAATATAATGTTACAGTTGAAAGAACGTCATCTATATTTGAAAGATGGCGATAAAGCGTAATCCAACTACGAAATATTTTCTATTATATTTACTTAACGCCGAAGGAACCTGTTTTACTTGGGTTTCCACCTAAGCCATCGACTTGCCTTCCAAAAAGCCGGAATTTATTTCCACTTTTCAGTTACATGTTATTCGCTCAGTGTCCTTTGAACAAAGTGATTCAATAGGTAAGGTGCCTGTTGGGATTCTGAACTGTCTGACTTTTACTGACTAAAACCCACCCGTGTTCCTTCAGTTGCCTGTGCCAGGGCCACGGTATCTCTTTCTAACCCCCCCGAGACCCTGCCAGGCATCGCGCCGTCGACCAGGGCCTGGTGCTTACCGGACGGCGAGCTACCCGCCCGCGCCTACGGTGGCCGGGAATCCGCTGGTGATTACCGACAGCCAGGGCGCAAGGTTCTCTATCTCACACGCTCCGCCTCCTCTTTCGCAAGCATTAGTGCTTCGCAGAAGGAGGTTACGGATTCCCATTTGCTTTCGCTCCGTACCATGGCCTGGACCATGGCCGGACGCGAGGACATGACGGTGCTTCGCCCAAGCTGGGCAGACCTACACAGTATGTTCCACCGTGTCCTCCGGGTGATTCACACAATGGTGACACCCGGGCGTTTCCTCCTGCCTTATACTGAATAGGAAGCTCCCGAAACAACCATGTCCAGTGAGGACCTGTGACAGGCGGAAGGGGAGGTCGCCATGGCGCCTCTCCAACTACTCATTTAAATCCTTGGAGTGGCAGCGACGGAATTGTTTGAAGGCAAATAATCAATTCGTCTAAGCAGCATCTAAACCATCCCACATTTATTCTATAAAACATAAAAAAAGAATTACGGAAGTGGCGATGAACCTAGCCGACAACATTTTCGAATGGCTTATACGCATACATTCTTCATGCAACACTAGAATCCTAAAAACCTTTCCCTTTTTTCAAAAAGATCTCTCAGCGTTATGACAAAATTCAAATGAAAAATATGGTAATAGGGCTCATAAAGAATCCAAAAGTCGCGGTTATTCTATTGCAATATCTTTGAAATGCAAGCGACAATAAATCCTTCTCGACTCCCCGTAGATGGAAATGAATTTTCTCATCCTGAATATTTTTTGTCCAGAAGAAGTGAATAATAACCAAGGTATTGTAATGGTCAATCCTCGTCATGCTTCGAATAATTATTATCCAAACCCTTTTTGAAGATAATATCTTATACGAGATCTAGGTGTGAGTATCCAATGAGATTCCTAAACAAGTGTAGGTGTTAACACATGAAATTGCGCTTCCACTAAAAACTGTTCAGACTCGGCAAAACACATGAGACGTAGAAACGTCTCTGCTGTTTATTGCTGTGATAATATGCAGGTTAAATTTAATTTTTGTAATCTAGAACAAAGTATTAAGTTACTCACGACATTCTTCAGCAGGAATACAAACACCATATTTATCTTTGTAGAAGCCTTTCTTACAAACACACTTGGGCCGCCCGGGGTTTGGATCTCCGCATGTGTAATACATTTGGTCGCATCTCTCATAGTTGCAAATTGAAGGCCTGGGATCCCATACCTCGTTCGGACGTGAGCATTTCCTTGAAGCTGCAAATGAGACAGACTATAACATTTTCGTAAAATTACATATGATGATACGATAATAGGTCGGAAAATTTTGCATGATGCTTTTTATATACATAATATTTTTTCAAACTTCAAACAGTATGTGAAGCAGCCTTGTTTCAGGGTGTGTCTAAAATTATAATTCTAACTTAATGTTTTACTATCGTGGTCTCTAAAGGCTCATTTTTGATTATCTTTATTTTGTAAAATAGATAAGAATACTTACGGCAATCAGCAGCTAGAATGCATTGTCTATCAACTGTACTCGGCATCAAATAACCTGGTTTGCACACACAGCCTGACGGACAGGGCCATATAGGATCACAAATTACAAACATTTCATTCTCGTCCTCTGGGCAATACATCATTGGACAATCGATCTTGCAATTGACGTAGGTCTTGTTGTCAGAGCAAAGTGGAGATCCCCCTATATTTAAAAACATTACTAATGTAGTCAACACAAATTGGATACTATAAAATGTGGTAAGAAACAAATTGAGAATGACTCTGATAGAGTCATATATAATAAATTCTAATATAATAATATTCTGCAGAAAAGAGCTAATAAAAATAGACTCGATGTCTTCAGCCCGTTCCCAATGTAAAATACTATAAGACATGATACTATGAAAGTAAATTTTCATAGTTTTCTCGCATGTTCCGTACGATTATTAAGCATTAGGTTAGGAATTTATCATTTGTTTTGAAAGGCTGTCAGTCCAGTGACGTGCTGCCTTAATTTTTAACATCCCTAAGAAATATCTAGCGGCTTTTCTTTTTAGTTTTTTGAATGTTGAATTACTATTCATTAAGTGCGTAGCTAGAAAGTTTGGGTGATTGTCTAGCCTGCGCAATAGTACTTAATCACGTAAAACCATTTAATAAAATAAAAAAACTGTTTTCCTAAAATGAAATGGTGAGAGTGTAGGCATCGAAAGCGATTAAAACTCTGTTTATTTTTTTATTTTTGTTAGGTGCTTACTAGTCAATAACCAATAAAAATAAAAGCTAATAGTATGTTAATGATGAGGTTCTTGTAAAATAGTAAAGGTATGTGGCGGCATCTACACCGCCACATGCGAACTAACGCATCAATCCTGCATCGCGCAATCAGAGTTTACCGCGCAGATAGCATATATACAACTTCCCGACAACAATCATCGGGCAGTTGCCCACCAGATACGACATCCATCTGGTCGGAGGATCCTCCCTTTTCTAAAGAGTATGAGTGAACTTTACACCCTGTTCCTCATACTCCTAAAACTGGTGACCCCGACGTGATCCTCATATCTCTTCACTGGTGACCCCGAGTATGAACGTCAGCGCAGCCTTCGTGCAACTACTTCAGCGTGACGTCATCATCATCACTCCCGCAAGTCACACAGCCAGCCAGCAACCACGGCTTGAACGGTTGTCCTGACCATCAGCATGCAGCGCAAGCGCATACCTGGTCATCACCTTCAGCTTCATCAGCAACATTGGCACAGCACACTGCACATTCGGCCGGTCCACAAGCAGAGTGCTTAATCCCTCTCCTGGTCGACATCAGCAGTCAGCCACCCCGACTCACTGGGGCATCTTCGCAGACAGTTTCGACTCACCGCGAACTATGCGACACCCGGTTCCAACCCACTGGAACCCAACTGGAATCGGCAAGCATCGCAAGATACAAGACTTAGTCCACTATCGACCTCCGGTCTCCGGAGGGGAGTGATGTGGCGGCATCTACAACGCCACATGCGAACTAACGCATCAATCCTGCACAGGTATTTATGATACCGCCTATATACGTTTATCATCTAAACGGACACAAAGTCATTCGTTACACAGTGTTCCGAATGATTTTGGGTTGAGCTTTGTTGTGTTATACACAACAAACTGAATTAATAGTCGACGTTCGTTGCTGAGCGTTCTAGTATTCTTAAAGACGGCATCGAATTTCTATCAACTTTGTAGAATAAAAGTGAAGACTTGAATTAAAGAAGAGGCAGGTTAACAAATGCTATTTCAGTTAAAGCTGGAATTACTTTAGGTGAGAAAATTAACTTTAAAAAAATGACAATAATGGTCTTACCTTCGCAGTCGTATGATCTAATGCAAGTGCCATTAGGTGTAGACTTAATGAAGCCCTCATTGCATACGCAGCCGGGTTCTGCACAGTCCGTGGTGCATATTCTTTCCGAGTCAGGGTCGCAGCACGTGGCAGGACATTTACTGGGACAATCCGAGAATGTTGCGTTCCTATCGCCTTTACATCCTTTTTTAGCTGCAATATATGTAATCTTTGTAACTCGTAATGTAGAACTCAGTTCGTAAATAAAAGCAAATTCTGACACAAAATATAAGGCCCTGTGGTTATAATACAGGACTGATCGATGTGACGAGGCTTAGAAATGTTCTATGACTAGCAGTGGCGCATTTCGACTGTAGTGAATTTTTATATTGAATAGCCTTACCTGGACAGTCGCAGGGTTTAATACAAGGACCACCAGGTTCAAAATTAATGTATCCCTCCTTGCAAACGCAGCCGGGTTCTGCACAGTCAGTGGTGCATATTCTTTCCGAGTCAGGGTCGCAGCACGTGGCAGGACATTTACTGGGACAGTCCGAGAATGTTGCGTTCATATCGCCTTTACATCCTTTTTGAGCTGCAATACATGTAGTAATCTTTGTAACTCGTTATTTCGAACTAAATTCGTAAATTAAAGCTAATTCTGACACATGTTATAAGGCCTTGTGGTTATAAGCTCAGGACTGATCGATGTGACGAGGCTTGGCCATGTTCTATGACTAGCAGTGGCGAATTTCGACTGTAGTGAATTTTATATTGAATAGCCTTACCTGGACAGTCGAAGGGTTTAATACAAGGACCACCAGGTTCAAAATTAATGTATCCCTCCTTGCAAACGCAGCCGGGTTCTGCACAGTCAGTGGTGCATATTCTTTCCGAGTCAGGGTCGCAGCACGTGGCAGGACATTTACTAGGACAGTCCGAGAATGTTGCGTTCATATCGCCTTTACATCCTTTTTGAGCTGCAATATATGTAATTGTCTTTATCACTGGTCGGTTATGTAAATACATAAATATAATTTATAATCTTAACATTTAATACTTTGGAAAAAGTTGTTGCTACTATGTGTAGGAGCGATTCTGATACCGAAAACGTAGTTATAAAAATTTTCTTCTGGTTGACGAATTTTCGTATATTTCGGATTGGAGCTAAAACAAAATCGTAAAATCTATGTCGTAGCATAGATTTTACGATTTTTCTATTAATAGGTTATACGGGGTCGCAAACTGTAACTATGAATTCAGTACATGATTCTAGACGCCCTAGCGTAGTCATTTTCGTCAGTTGTCAAAAAACAAAATACTTCGTTTTAAAGAAAAATGTGTTGAACAGCATTTTTTTTTTCTAATATCCAATGAAATCCTTCAAAATCATGTACTGAATCCATGGTAAAAGGTTTTCTGTACATTATCACGCTATTTGCTATGGGAGATAAGCAATAATGCATTAAATCCGTTTTATTTAACAGTTTATCGCGAAACTGGAATTAGACGATTTTTTTTTTTAGTTAAAAAATTTGATAATAAAAGAAGGCTTTCAGCTAAGAGCCGTTGTAGACCCTGTCAGGGCACAGCACAAATATTATTATTCGATACATTAAAGTCGTCGAAAGATAAAAAATAAACTAAAATTACATATGAAAACCGAATAATTGCATTAGCATAAAAGTCAAACAATAATAAAAATAATTATCGCACTGCAGAGCAAATTTGATCACCACGTTTGCTCAAGACGGATTGGTGATTTCAGACTTATAAAGTCCAGCAGCCTAATTGCGTAACACATTTTCGTAAACGATTACGACTAATCTGTTGTATTTTGACAGTTCAACAACATTCATTGCGTTATTTACATTGTTGAGCAGATTTTTTATCGAACTTATGAAGCAATGGATTAGCAATCTGTTCAAAACGATTCAGATGCCGATTGATAGTGTATTATGCAATTAGGGTACAGGTTTCCTCACGATGTTTTCCTTCACCGATGTCCGTAATGTCCAAGAATAACTCAGAAAGAACATAAGAATTGTACAAGTTACATTGGTACTTGCTCGGATTTGAACCCACAACCTCGTGCATGAGAGGCGAGGCTTTTAACCACTGAGGCATCACCACATCAACAATACATAAATAATTATATTATTGATAAGTAGGAAGCTATTTCTTTACTTATAATATAGCATAAAAGCCTACAAGGGGCTAAGAAGTAAATTTTGACAATCATAGGTCGTAAGCTCGATTCCCGATAGGACTTCACTTTTTATGATTGTTCTTAGTGTTTTTTTTTACTATATTAAAATATTTATATTTTCTGAAACAAAACAAGACAGTAATAAATACGTAGTGCGTATTTTCTTAATTTAATTTGGATATTGCTGACATATGGAAGCAAAACATAGTGAGGATACCTGGATTCAACCGTCTAAACACAAGACCAATTCTAAACTTTAGTCTAAATCCAAACCTTCGAACACTACTAGTTTTAATCAACATTTTCGAAAGTTAAATTGACCAACAAAATCAACTTCTTTTTTAAGGTAATCGCTGCACGTTGTGAGAGGCCCTCCAGTGCCCGGTACGCGGTCGCCAATTTAGAACCTTTCGGCCCCATCGGCCATTTGTTCTGCGATCAATGTGCCCTGCCTACTGCCACTAAAGTTTGGCAATTCTCAGAGCTATGTCTTTTACCTTAGTTCTCCTGCAGATCCCTTTATTTCTGATTCAAGCATTGATCTCCATTGCCCTTGACCATGACTTTTGTCTTGTTCATGTTCATTTTTAAACCTTTTGGATGATAGTGCCTACATAGTCTCAGCCATGACTACTATATTCTTAAATGAATCCTAAACAAGATAACGTAAATACAAAAATTATACGACACCAGATGCTGATACTTACGTGGGCTTTGGTGAATAGGGATGCAGTCACCTCCTAGGTATGACAGAATATATCCATCTTTACAATCGCATCCATTCATATTCACTTTTGGTGGATTATATTCAGAGTTGGGAGGGTTCGGTTCTGCGCAGGTTCGCTTACATTCGTCAGGAATATGGCAGGCTGTAACAGATCTACATCTGTTACAGCCTGCCAAATTCCTGACAAATGTGTCTACAGACGTGGTTAATTATGTTTAAACATCCGGTCATTTGCCCTTTTCACAACTTTGGCTCACCGAGTATACGACGTCGACTATCCAACAGAATAAGCATGTAGAAACGAACGATACTGAATCAAAATACAATTTTCAAACGTATTCAGTTGAGCGAGATATTTAAACAAGTTTTTCTTTCACGTATTTGGCAAACAATTTAGTGAAAGGATTTTTTTGAATCGTGACAGACCTATTGTTTATTCATTAATATTAAATAAAACAAACCTTGACCTTGTACGATCAAAATCAAAATGTTTACAAACAACAGTTTATACTTTAATAATCTTTACTAAATCTTAAATTGGAACTGAGAAAGAAAAATAAAATAATACGAAAAATCGCAGAAGTTGCATAACTTACAGTTACACGGGAGCAATATTTCCTTCCTTTGTCTGGTTGGTGGAATACTAATAATAAACTCGCTTATTTCAGGTAAATAACACCCATTGCCAGACATACATTAACAATAACCATATATAATAAATTAAATAAAGTCACTAATTAAATGGAATAAAGAAAAAATAAAATAATAATCCTTGACAACTTAAAACTACTAAAGAAGAAAAATGGAAGCAAGAGACAGAAAACTGAGACAGACATGTAACATATCTTACGCGGAGGACATACCATATTGGCAGATTTTCATTTTTGAACTAGATACGCAACACGGATGATGAAAATGCTTCATAAATATCCTAACGTGGACAGTGTTATTTCGGTATACATATTCCACTACCATTCCTAAGATGATTGTGGAGACAGTTGCACCCTGGTTCCACATATTTTTGATTCTTTAGTGCAAGCGTGTTTGCAATCTCACAGTTTTTTTGGTGAACATATTTTTCTGCAGGGTACTGTCACTTCGTTTTAACCACATATTGGTTCGGCTATAACACATTATGGTGTCAAATAAACTAATGGTAATATGTGCAGAATACATAGCTTTGCTCTCAACATCATCATGACGTCGAAAATAAAGCAGTCAGTAGTCTAATCTCATTAAAAGATATTTACACGCATATGACGCTCAATAAAGGATTTAGGAAAAATGTAATAAAAACAACAGAGAAAGCAAAGAAAGACAGTCAAGTTAAAATATATCTTACGCTCAGGACACTGTTCGCTCGGTATACATACTCCTGTGTTGTCCCTCAGATAATTGGATACACAGTCGCACCCTGGCTCGCAGGGTAAGTCTTCAATGCAATTGAATAACGCGTACTTGCTCAGGCAAGTTTGTGGTGGGCAGATGCGTCTGCAGTCTCTGGCTATTTCGTTGATCCCACACACGGGAGTTGAGGGATCTAAAAAATATGTTCAGTGTCGGAATTGAGGTCGAAGAAGTTATTGAGATGATTTAGCAACTTGATGTAAGTCATTTAATGTTTTGTGTAAAGCTAGGAATCATGAAGTATTACGTTATGATGTTATTGGTGTAAAAAATGTTTTTCATTTGTGTAGTTTATGGAACTTGAAGTTTTGATACTAGAGATACACTGCATCAAATAAAATTCACTCCTATGTCATGCAATTTTTTTTTGTCTTAGTCGCAGATTTACATTTTTAATCGAGGTAAGCAACAGATGATGAAAATGCTGGATTCAATATCCTTACACGGACACTGGTCATTCAGTATACATATTCCGCTACCATTCCTAAGGTGGTCGGGTAGACAGTTGCACCCTGGTTCACATATTTTTGATTCTTCAGTGCAAGCGTAGTCAGTGTATGCGATCTCACAGTTTTGCGGTGGACATATCTGTCTGCAAGGTACTGCCACTTCGTTGTAACCACATTTTGGTTTGGCTATAAAAATAATGGTGTCAAATAATTTCGACTTGTTTAATCTGGCCATGAAAATAATTGTTTAAACTTGTGTATAATGGTGTATGTTACACAGGCTAGTTCTTTTTTGTTTAATTCGGATTTTAGAAGCACTTAATTTTTTATGTTAATAAAGGCCATTGAGAAAAACTAGAATATTAAAACACAGTTCAAAACTCAAGCAAAATATAACTTGGTGTTAGTCAAAAAGTTTATAGTGGTTTCAATTCCAAATATGTAAGTGGAGGACTCTCCAGGGAGTTAATATAATTCTTCAATAAAAGTGAAAAACATATAAACAACACACGTTTAACGGTTCGTCATGTACCATTATGCTTTACGTGAAACAGTGAATAGTAAAGTGCAAAGATTGCTTAAAAATGGTGGAATTAGTACTGTAGAACAAAATGAATGGGGCACAACAGTTGTTACAATTTTTAAACCAGATGGCTCAGTTCTTCTGTGTGGTAATAATAAACTAACAGTTGATCCATATTTCGAGCCCGATTATTTTCTACTTCCTCAAGTTGGTGACATTTCGAACAAACTCAAACATGGCGATTTATTACTGCGAACTGAACTTAAAGGAAGCATATCTGTAGGCTGTTATTAGTGATGAAAGTAAATATTGCACTATTATAGTGACAGCAATGGGTACTTTTAAGAACATTTACCTTCCATTTGGAGTTAATAAAGGACCGAGTTCATTTCATCAGGACGCGATTAATGACTAAAAAGTTAGATAAGATACCAAACACTATTGTATACATAGATAATTTCTACATTAAAGGAAATAACTTGCAAGAAATTCTTGATATTTTAATTAAGATTTTAGGTAGTCTACAAGAAAGTGAATTTAAGTGAAAATTGGAGAAATGTTAGTCATTTACTACTTGTTTAGATGTACAGGTTTTCGTATGATCCTTTATTAAAAGCTTAAGCACCAACTAATTTTACAGCGCTGTAAGGAATGTCACCCAGGAGTTTGTCCGGCGTGCTGTCAACGACGTTCCTCGTTTCGAGCGCGGTGTGAGAATGCACGTTGTCGTTTCGACTTTTAATTATTGGCTTTTGTGGACAGCATGTTAATACGGATGTGTGTTACAGTTGAAATGGCAATCATGTCATTTGGTTTTTTATTTTTAAAGTTGTAACCCTTGCAGATTGTAAATTTATAGACCATTTACTATCTGTTAAACATTGGGTACTTGTTGACAGGCCTACACTGTCCTCCCGTACCTATTAACACTGTAATTTGAAAACATTGTAAAAGTCAATTTTTCTTTTATAAGAGTAACCATGGAGTTTCTTGCCGGCTCTTCTCCATAGGAACCTAGATAAAACATGGACACAAACATAGAACTGCACCTAGATTCTGACGCATAAGTGCCCATGTAGGTTTATGTGAAATAAAATATTTTGATTTTGTTTTTGGCGTGGTGGAGCAGGCTACTGCACGCACAAAAACGCGGAGCCCTGTGTTTAGTCGCTTGTTGTTCACAACAAAGAAAACTTCTGCCAAGCATTTGGTAGTATACCCTTCAGCGTTGATGCTTCTTTGGTTCCGTACAGGAATTGACACCAGTAGCCAGTCAAGTTGAAAAAGCTCGCGATCAAACACCTTCTAGATCGCTTTGCTTTGGTAGGCGTTGATTGGTTTTGAAACACCCAAACCTCATCGATCGATAAATCCTAGACTCATCACCTGTAATGATGTCGTAAACACGCCGAGACGAGCCTGCTTCAATTTTTTTTATTATTTCAAAATCAAAGTCAAAATATACGTGAGGATTTGTAATTGGCTTCCTGGCGGCTATGGTCCCCTTTTTTGTTTGTTTTTACTAGCTGTAAATCTTCAATGTACTATAAATAAATAAATAAATATTTTATTTAACATAAACCTACATGGGCACTTATGAAACGTCAGAATCTAGGTGCACGGTTCCAATTGGTCGTTTCCTATGGAGAAGAGCCGGCAAGAAACTCCATGGTTACTTTTAAAAATATTTGTCTTCTACAATGTTTTCAAATTACAGTGTTAATAGGTATGGGAGGACAGTGTAGGCCTGTCAACAAGTACCATATGTTAAACAAAAAGACTATGGTCTATAAATTTACAATCTACAAGGCCTATAACGTTCTCACATTTACAAAATATAAAATAATGTAATAAAGTTAAATCAAAATCTATTAAAAATTGTAGGTATATAATGTCAAATAATGATAATATTATGTACGTGAAGGCTTCCCGCATTAAATCTCTTGAGACGTAACTCGCCTATTGTCTTGGATTCAATTTATCTAGTACGTTTTCTTGCGTAACAGCCGTCAAAGGGCGACCACTTCTTTCTTCATCCTCCAAAGTGAGTTGACCGCTCTTGAATTCGTTATACCAACGATACACGGTTGCCTTAGAAGGGCCTTCATCCAAGAATGCGATTTTAAGTCTATCGTAAAATTCGTCCGGTTTCGGTGACACTTGAAATCTTAAAAGATTATATCGCGAAAATGTTCCCGGCGCAGATCCATTTTTAAGGAGGCACGTTAATTTAAATTAGCTCGCAAACAATGTGGAAGGATATTTTTAAATTAGAACGTACAGTAGCGCTCATAAGTCCATTAGCAATATCACTAAGCAATAGATTGACGCTTCGGTTTCAGTTACGACCGTCTTCTATAAGTTGTTACTATACTATAATGATTAAAAGTAACAAAATCACGGCATTAAGTCCGCCTCTGTACATCCTTGTGCGTAAGTAATAAATAAATAATAAATAAATAAAATACACAATAATGATTTCACACTTCAGACTTCAAATGGTCTCGTAAGCACTAACAAAGAAGTTGCTCAAGAATTTGTTAATTTATTTACCAGTATCCCACTTAAAACGACTGAAACCTTTAACTCCTCGCCCTTGCGTTCTATTGACTCATTAAAAGCAAACGTTTCATATTGCCCGATTTAATTTAAATTCAACCATATAAACCCCATAATAGTAGTGAAAGCTTCCAAGCAAATCAAGATCAAACTAACAGAAGATCTATGGGAAATGTCTGTTAAAGTTTGTACCTCCATTATTGAGACTATAGCGCCGTACTTGGCTTTAATATTTAATTTGTGTGTGGATCAAGGAGTATTCCCGGATCTAATGAAATACAGTAAGGTAACGCCACATTTCAAATCAGGGGACAGTACAGACACCAATAATTATAGACCCGTATCCATGTTGCCGGTTTTCAGCAAGGTGTTTGAAAAGGTAATGCTGAATCAAATGTTAAATCATTTCTACATCAATAATATCTTACACGGTCTACAGTATGGTTTCACCAAGGGACGTTGTACGACTGACGCCAGTGTCACCTAATTAAAACACATAATTACGGCGTGGTAAGAGGCTCAAGACGCCATAGGAAACTTTTGTGACCTCCCCAAGGCATTTGATTGCGTCGACCACGAAACCTTGCTCTTAAAACTTGAACATTACGGACTTGGAAAACTTGCGCTCAGTTTAACAAAATTTTATTTAAATGATAGACAATAGCAAGTCCAATAAACGGTGTCAATTCGGTCTAAAAGTAAAAATGGGTGACAAGGCTCGATATTGGGTCCTTTCCTCTTTTTAGTTTATATTAATGATCTACCCCATTTGTTTAAAACCCAACCACAAATGGTATTATTTGCTGACGATACTTCGTTAATTTTTAAAATTAATAGGCGTGCATCAAATCTTGACGACGTGAATAACGCCTTACTGCAGATCCAAAATTGGTTCACTGCTAATAATTTAATCGGAATAATTACTAAGTGCATAAGATTTTCTTTACCACATGTCAAAAGTACTAATTATGAGATAGTATTGAATCAAGAGAAACTAGAACTCGTCGATAAAACTGTTTTCCTGGGGATCACGCTCGACTCAAAGCTTCAATGTGGTCCTCATTTAACATCCGTTGCAGGACGGCTAAGTTCAGCAGCATATGCTGTGAGAAAAATCCGTCAATTTACTGATGTAGATACCGCGAGGCTTGTCTATTTTAGTTACTTTCATAGTATTATGTCGTACGGTATTTTACTATGGGAACGGGCTGCAGCCATCGAGTCTATTTTCATTCTGCAGGAAAGAGCCATCAGAGCCATATATGGCCTCCACAGGCGCGACTCTCTAAGGAAACTGTTCAAAGATATTAATATCATGACGGTACCTTGTCAAAATTTCTATGAAAACATCATGTACGTAAGGAAAAACCTATCATCTTTTTAGTAAAAGAGGTGAAAGCCACAATTTTAGCACTAGAAATAGGTACCAATTAGTTCAACCAGGTTTCAGTCTGGCTAAAGTACTCATCTTTCATGGGGTACTGTTTAAAATGTTACAATAAAATACCTTCACACATACATCAACTAAATACCCAAATTTAAATCTTGTATAAAACGCACACTATGCAGCCGAGCATTTTAAAAGTTAAGGGATTACATTGCTGATAAAAATGCTTGGCTAATCGCTGGTCCTGCTCCTCAAGGACGCATCAACTAATTGATTAGCATTTGAAAATACTGTTGGATCTGCTGAAGAATAAAAACAAAAATCTTTGCATTGTATAAACTCAATATTTTAGTACTGTATAATTGCTATAAGCCATATGTGAGGACTATGTACATGCTATAAAGCTACCATTTACTGGGTACGTATTTCATTGACTTGAATGTGCCCTGGCGGCTGAGAGTATGTCATGCTCACTCTTATGTTTCCCTGATGGTGGCGCGTGTGTTGGATCATTTAGCTCACTTCAAATGGTTGAGTTGAATGGTGCTAATCCATGCGTCATGTTCGTGAACGGGCGCCGTCAGTTGAGACTGGTTATTATAAATAATCGTATCGGTTTGTTATCCTTATGTAAAATATTATAACAAATAAATATTTTTATTTTTGTTATCACTCGTTTAGTTTTTTTTTTATTCTAAATAAAAAAACTGCAGTTGTTTTGAATTTTATTACTATTGCAGACCAAAAATAAAAAAATGGCAATAAAACTGCGCTGCATCTCATGAGAAGCAGTTGGCTACCAGCTTATATTAGATTAACTCGAATTTTAGCAATGCCATAAACCGGCCAAGTCACGAGCACGATGCGTGTCTAACAAAAGCGACAGAAATATATTTTTGTGTCGTGCAGTGCGATGCGAGTACGCGACTTTAGGTCAATGTGTGCCGTGCAAAACTGCGATCTATGTGGTGTGTGTCGTTTGAACACGTACAGTCGTACCGCGAGTTCACAGCAACACGACTCTTAACGTGCCTATGCACTTTTGAACGCTTACTGTACCTATTTTTACTTACAAATAACCATATTTTCCTAATCGACTATAACTGGCAACTCTCTCATAAATGTAAACTTTTTAGCAATACTTTCTGAGTGGTCTGATAGTTGATGTGGAAGACCAAAGATGGAAACGTCATGTTATTACGTTCCCACTGCTGGGACACAGGCTTCCTCTCTATGAGAGAGAGTGAGCCGTAATCCACCACGCGTGCTCAGTGCGGGTTGGTAGATGTCACAATGTCTTCAAATTTTTGGTTCTAGGACATGCCGGTTTTCTCACAATGTTTTCCTTCACCGTTTTGAGAGCAGAGGAAATGAAATTATTTACACAAAGTAAAACGCCTGCTTGCGTTCGAACTCACGACCTACAACTCGTAAGTCGGGGCTGTTACCACTGGGCCACCACTGCTCCCAACGTTATGTTAACAAAATTGTAACTTGCCCAGAGTCTGTAGATACTTGTTAAGTCAATTTAGTTCAGAAGTAGTTTATGATATTTCGTTACAAATGTTGTTGCACTAATATTATAAAGAGGAAAGATTTGATCGTTTGTTTGTATTGAATTGGCTGCGCTCACTACTGGACCGATTTGAAAAATTGCTTTACCATTAGAAGCCGAAATTATGTCTGCTGAACATAGGCAATTTTGTTTTCTTTTTTCGAAATACACGCGTACGAAGTCGCGGGCGAAGTGCTAGTAAATAATAAATGCGTGAGTGTGAGATATGGAATGAATCCTTCAGATTACCTTCCTCCCTCGCATTTATGTTATGCTCACTCAAATGTCTTGCTGACGGTGGCGCGTGTATTGGATCATATAATTCCCTTCAAAATGGTTTAGCTGAATGGTGCTGATCCATGTGTCATGATCGTAAACGGGCGCCATCAGTTGGGACTCTTAGCTGCCGCAGCTTATTTTAATAATATATTTTTTGTATTGTTTTTATTTATTTTGTGCTGCACTCTGGACGCTTTTAACGTGCACGGATTTTGTACATCGTTCTCACCTAAAGGATCCACATTAATGATTTAAGTAATATATTTGTAAGAACAATTTTTTTTAAAGAGTTTCCATGGAATTTGTTGCCCTCTCTTCTCCATAGGTAGGTACCTACTACGCTTTGGAATGGGCATCTAGCTTCGTATTTCTGACTGACCGACTCCTTAACTATTCAAAAGTGCCTGTTAATGGTTTAATTGAAATAAATACTTTGAGTTTGAGTTGGAGCTTATACAACGTGTAACAGAATAAGCGCAAGACCTGAAAGTAGTTTGCTCAGAATCAGCTTCTGAATCCATTTCCGTCATTATTTATATGTGTTAATTTTTCCCGGAAAAATCTTTAATTTACCTGAAATTAGTACCACCGCGTCGTAACATGGTAATACAGTATTTGATTTAAGAAAATTTAAGCCTTATCACAAAGGAATAAAGCCTTTTCAAATGCACGACCGAATTTGCAACTCACTCATAGTTATCCTATGTGTAAAGCGCGTAAAAAAAGTCAATTTAAGGAAACTTAAACCTTGTTCCAGAGCAGTACGCCTTATTTAAATGCAAAACCGAATTTGTAGTCCGATCATAGCTTTCTTACACACATAAGCATTGCTTTTTACTTTTTTTTACATTTAATCTTGTCCTGTTAAAAAAAGAAGTTAATTTAAGGCAATTTAGATCTTATCTCAAAGATATAAAGCTTTTTTAATTGCGCGATCAAATTTGTAGATCGTTTTACACATTCGTTTGTTTAGAAAAGCCAAAATATTAGAACATTTGTACGAGTAGTACTTCTTTTGCAAATGAAAAATTAATGTGAAAGAGCGAGATGTATTAATTTGCCGACTTACAGCTTTGACGTTTGACATGCAGACGCACGCGCTGCCACTGCCCGCCTCACATCAAAGATTTAGTTATTCTCCGGCAGCGACAAGTGTTCCCGAATTTAATTTTTGTTGCTGTCACATTTATTTGTTTACGCGCGCGATGGCATTCCAGTACACCAATATTCAGTACACGGAGATGGTGAGGACACTGGCTCGTTGCAACGATAATGTCGAGTTAGCGTGTCGAGAGTTCAACGAACGATATGATACTAGAGTGAGCGCTAGGACAATGTTAAGTGCAACTCAGCGTCTGAGGGACTCCGGTACCTTTCGTCCTAACACGGCAATAGATAGAGGGGCAAATGTGCGCACTACTAGCTTACAAGCAACAATATTAAACTATTTTGACGAAAACCCAGAGAAGAGCACAAGAGAAGCAGCGCCATTATTCGACTGCAGCCACATGTACGTGTGGCGAACGTTACGCGCTGATGGTGAACTCCCGTATCACCTGTGACGTTGTCAGGAGCTGACGCCGAACGACTACTTGCCACATCTGGAATTTAGTAGATGGTTGTTAGAGAACTGGCAAGGAAACATCATCTGGACGGACGAGAGCACCTTCACGCGAGTTGGCATTTACAACCAGCATAACCAGCATTTGTGGAGACATGAGAATCCACATGCATGCCGTGTTGATTCGTCTCAGCACAGGTTCTCCGTGAACGTGTGGGCGGGCGTCATAGGTACACGCGTACTCGGCCCTGTTTTTCTGCCGAGGTTAACTGGAGATACCTACCTACAGTTCTTGCGGGAAACATTGCCCGAGTTATTGGAGGACGTCCCGCTCTTCTTTTTAAGAGACGTGTTTTACCAACACGACGGTGCTCCCGCGCATTTCTCATGGAACGTTCGGCAGCATCTTGATGCGGAATATGGGCCCCGTTGGATTGGTCGTGGAGGGCCTCCCAGATCGGCTGATCTAACGCCTTTAGACTTTTATTTATGGGGTCGAATAAAATCGCTCGTTTACGTAAACGAGGCAACGAGTGTAGAAGACCTCAGACAAAAAATTAAACTCGCCTTTGGTATTGTGAAAAGTGACACTGAAGTACTAAATAAACTAAAATTTTACGTAAGAAAGCGTGCAATAAAGTTCATCGAGCAAGGCGGTGGACATTTTGAAAGTTTACTTAAAAGGAGACGAAGAAATAGTGTAGTGTAAATAGCTCAAACCTGTAAGTAATTACTTTTATCTTTACCGAATTTAATTAGTGTAGATAGTTATGATTCAAATCATTCATACACGCCGACTCAGAATATGATATCGCAACAGTTAAGAACGCATCAGAGATAAAGGCTCGCACAAACAGGCACGACGGGACCGTGGGAATGAACCTTAAATGAATCAGTCTCCGGGACGACCGTGCGGCGAAAGGGCGCGGGCGCACGCCGGAGGTAACACCCTATCGCAGACGGGCGAAAAGTTGCTCGATTTGAAAATGCTTCCCCTTTACTAAACCTAATAACTTAGAACAAAATAATCCAAAGCTTATTTATTAAGGCTCCCACAAACAGGCGCGATGCAACAGTCATGCACAGAGGCACCACTCGTCGCGCGACACGCGGTGCCTTTGTGTCGCGCTGCGGCATCGCGCCAGTGTGTACGAGACTTTACGTGTGATCTGTACGTAATGTTCGGTCATTGAACTAACGTACACACATACCTAGTGCGTACTCCTACTTTTGCAGTGCTTACCTACCTAGCCAGCTGGCAGGCACATGAGTTTGCGGTGCGTGCGCTATTAGTGTGGGTACAGATCGAGTAGTGCGCTCAAACGTTTTATGTTTAGTCAGGACAACTATTTTATAAAAAATTGCTAGGTGTGGTTAATCTAAATTAAATTACAGATGTTATTTTAGTCTTATAATTTAATATTCTAATTGGGGTGTATGAGCTCTTGCGTTAATTCCGTTACACGTTGTATTTCTCTCTTTTTATACATCAAACATTGCATGTATTGCTTCAGTACTAAATAACGTCTAATTAATTAGTTTAAGCGTTTATTTGAGATAAACCACAAAATCATGTCATTATCCTAGAGTACCTACCTACCTTGGAAAAAAATACTTCGATTCGAAAAAGCTTTAGTGCACAAATGTACGCAAGCTTAAAATAAATTCCAAAGATGTTGTGTACCAAATCCCCACTTGAAAAGGCAGATAAGCTTTCTGTACCCGACTATCATCTCCAGAGGCATTATCATTTGGATGCCTATAAATCCTCTGATAACGATCAAAATAATAGAAGGCCAGATTTCAGTTGGTTCTGATACTAACTTTTACTTGAATTTTTTGTGTTTGAATTTTGAATAAAAAGAGTGGCCTAATGCTCGATTCTATATTACAAGCAGTTATAAGTTGAAGCTAGCGTTCTTTCTACACCGGAATCGAATATAGCAGCTTTGTGATCTTCACACATAACATAACATCACGCAGAGATGTACCTGTACACCCACATTCCACCACTGTCTCTTTTCGCCTTTTTGATACTGTTTAAAATGAGAGATGAAACAGCTTCTAGGACCTTTTGGCATTCGAAAACCATTCACAGGGAGGTGCTTTTGGTAAACATATGTGCGATTCTTTTGTAAAATATATTGAAAAAACAAGATGGCAGTGTAGTTCCAATTTTAGCCACGCGCCAAAAGCCCTTGTAGAGCTATACCCATCTTTTTAAACTGACGACAGTTGACGTTTCTTTAGGAAAAGACACAATATTTAACAGAATATAGGTACACATGACTTGGTATAAATAACGGATGGTTGCACTGATGATGACGACATGCATAGGCCGTCTCAATCATTTCTAAGTTAACACTAGAAAATCTAGCCAATGAACATCAAATGGCTTGCTTTAAATGATTGTTAGACCTTCAAAATAAAATGATTTCACCACGAGCTGTTACCCTGATACATGGGACTTAAAAAACATAGTAATTGGCGAAACGTGGGTGTACTAGTACCTACACCTCTGACTAACTCTCTCTGTCTGTTCACGTGACACGGCTCTTATCATCAAACAAAACAATGATAATTATTTATAAACACATGGTACATATAATATTACCTTTCTCCTTCACATATTTTGCAAGACCATTACGAACTAAAGAAAGTACACAAACAGAAAAATACACGAACAACATGGTTCGACACTATTCCTCACGATAAAATACTACTTTTATTACGAACTCGGCAAAACATGATGTAAATATACTAAACTCGGCTTTGATATGACTCAGATGATGTAGGGTTGTATTATGAAGTTTGTGACGTAGTTCACGCGGGGATTTTTTTACTCAAACGTACAAAATTCTGTATTTCCTGGTAGCGAGCGGTAGTTTTCGTGTGTCATCTACGTCATGATAACAGATGATAAGTAACGGTATAGAAATATGAAATTGATAAGATTGTAATGACAGGTAACGCCTGTGAAAATATTTTAATTATAATTTTACCACCTTTCTCTGCATAAAACTTAATTGTAACCTAAATGGAAGAAGTCACTGGCTCTTGAAATACAGGTACTCTACCTAGGTCTGGAGCCAGGGTCTCACATTTTTCTGTAACCTATTCTTATTGTAATAAAGAATTTATTTATTTATTTTGAATCTATTCCATGCAATGCATTGTTCACGTGTCATGCTTTCGTAATGAAGAGTCATTGTTTGCAGTCAACTCGATGTTCTTATTTATCTCTTCCCCGCGTTGACTGTCTAATAGAAATTATTAGCAGTAACCAAAATATATGACATCATATACCTTAGATCTTGAAAATCTAGCAACTGGTAAGTAGATATCAGCGTTTACCAGTACCATGAAGCAACATGTTTTGTTTCATAATGCACCTATGATTTCGTTGTTCCATCAAACAAAACCAATGGGCAAGGTAATGCCAGTGCCTGTAATTAAAATTATGCAAGTAATCAAAAATAATTAAAAGATCGTTTGGTTCAATAAACGTTTCTTTAACTACAAGATCGCTTGGTTTAATTAACGTTTCTATAATTACAAGACCGTTTGGTTCAATCAACGTTTATATAACTACAAGATCGTTTGGTTTAATTAATGTTTCTATAATTAACTTCATCATCATCTGCCTAGCCTTTTACCAACTATGTCGCGGCGGGGGTTGAGTTCCAGTCTGACCGGATGCAGCTAAATATCAGTATTTTACATGGAGCGACTGCCTATCTGACCTCCACAGCCCAGTAACTGGGTAATACGATACCCCTTGGTAAGACTGGTTTTTAGACATTCGAGCTTCTGACGACCCGGTACGACTGTCAAAGATGATGAATGATAGCAGGGACCAGCGGCTTAACGTTCTCTTGGAGGCACGGAGGGGTCTTGGTATGTAAAGATGGTTAACCATCCATACACGGACAAATCGCGGTAAGCGTATTTTACTCTGATCGATACACACAAGCTCTTCATCCATAAGCCATTCATTTTCTATAATTAACTTATCGAGGAATCATGTAACTGTTATTCGATACAGAGCTCTTTACAATAAATTAAGCTCACAATTTTCAGTTGGCACATTTTATTGCAGTACTACTAAAACTCGTTCGACAAATACGACATCACTGTACCCACACAATAATGTTTTCAGAATTCAATCCCTTAAATAGTATTTTACGGTTCAAAGAACGTCATCTATAAAATGAAAGATGGCGATACAGCGTAATCCAACTTCGAAACATTTTCTATTACATTTACTTAAATCGAAGGAACCTGTTTTACTTGGGTTTCCACCTAAGCCATCGAATTTCCTTCCGAAAAGCCCGGATTTATTTCCACTTTTCAGTTACGTGTTATTCGCTCAATGGCATTTGAACAAAGTGATTCAATAAACAAAGGTACCTGTTGGAATTCCGAATTGTCTAAGCAATAGCTGGAGTAAACGTATTTCTCACTTAAACCCCTGGACGTCGACGACTGACAGCGACGGAATTGTGTGAAGACAAATAATCAATTCGTCTAAGCACTTTTATTTAAATTAATTTGATCTAAGCCATCCTACGTTTATTACAATTACTGATGAAACTGCGGAAGATTTGTCAGTATTAAAAGAAAAGTCTTTCTAATCTAGCCGATGAAAAAACATTAGGAAGTATTATGGAAGTAACGATGAACATAGACGGCCACATGTTTTCGAGCAATTATTACAATATGTTTCATAGATTTTTTTTAACTTTCGTTTTTATCTAGATTTTTATTGATTATTAGTAGACAATGTTTTGAATACAGAAATTTTTATGTACTGTCACGGTCCTAACTAATCCTAACCTGAGCCCGTAAAAGTGTAAAAAATATGCACCTTATGACCAACACGTACGTAAGATAATTAAATGGCGTACTGCAAATGTTTACGATCGGCCACTGGACCTCGGACAGTGTACTGGACTGTAGGTATATCCGCTCTAAGTTTGCCACTGACCGTCAGCAAAATAAACTAATATCGAGAAAACTGAAGAATGAAGGTGCTGAATCCTACTAATATTATAAACGCGAAAGTTTGTTAGTATGCACATAGAGTACTTTTTATCCCGATACTCCCACGGGATCAAGATGTATGTGGGGGAAACATCGGGGAGCAGCCAGTTAGTAATAATAACGTTGCTTACGGTACTAAATACGGTCAATCAGTGGTTGGGGAGAACGCGCATTCCACGAACCGGCAAACTTAGCGAACCCGTAGTACTTTTGTAAAGCGATGAGCGGTTACACTAAAGTTCGCTATTTTGTTGGATTACTTTGAAACGTAAATATAGTTACCCCGTTATAATATAGTTGCCTCGTTGGTCTAGTGGTCGCAATCGCTACTGCTGAGCATGAGGTCCTGGGTTCGATCCCCAGGTCGGGCAACTTGTTATTGGGTTTTTCTATCTGGAATTTCTCAGTAGCAGCCCGGAGTCTGGATTTGTGCCCGGTTGATGGCAATAGGCTCGCCCCCTATTACATGGGACTTAAAAACATAACTGGCGAAATGTGGGTGTACTTATAGGTACACCTCTGCCCAACCCTTCGGGGATACAAGGCGTGATGTTATGTTTATGTAAATATAGTTTTTACATCAATCAAATAATATTTTTATTTTAGATGAGGTTCTGTTAAAATTATAAAGGTATTTGTGACAAATTCAGTCGACACGGAGTGTGTCGAATGATTTTGTGTTGCGCTTTTCAGAGCTGTTGTGTCAAAAAGTGAATTGATAATCGAATTTCATTGCTGAGTTTTCTAGTATTCTTAAAGACGGCATCGAATTTCTATCAACTTTGCAGAGTGAAAGTTAAGACATGAATGACTGAAAACGCAGGTAAATAAATGCTATTTCACTTTAAGCTGAAATTACTTTAAACTTAAAATAAATACACTAATAGTTTTACCTTCGCAGTCGCAGGATCTAATACAAGGACCATCAGGTTCAGACCGAATGTATCCCATCTTGCAAACGCAGCCGGGTTCTGCACAGTCAGTGGTACATATTCTTTCCGAGTCAGGGTCGAAGCAAGTGGCTGGACATTTACTGGGACAGTCCGAGAATGTTGCGTTCATATCGCCTTTACATCCTTTTTGAGCTACAATATATGTTGTAATCTTTATTACTCGTAATACAGAACCAAATTCGTAACAAGAAGCTAATTCTCACTCAAGTTATGAGGCCTGGTGGTTTAAATAAGCACAGGACTGATCGACGTGGCGACGCTTGGAAAAGTCCTATGACCAGCAGTGGCGTCTTTTGACTGAAATGATGATGATGTTGAATGAGCTTACCTGGACAGTCGCAGCGTTCAATACAAGGGCCACCAGGTTCAGACCGAATGTATCCCATCTTGCAAACGCAGCCGGGTTCTGCACAGTCAGTGGTGCATATTCTTTCCGAGTCAGGGT
Source organism: Dasypolia templi (assembly GCA_963555695.1). Taxonomy (NCBI): domain Eukaryota; kingdom Metazoa; phylum Arthropoda; class Insecta; order Lepidoptera; family Noctuidae; genus Dasypolia; species Dasypolia templi. The sequence goes on from OY743147.1 coordinate 12,227,260, forward strand.
CGCAGCAAGTGGCTGGACATTTACTGGGACAATCCGAGAATGTTGCGTTCATGTCGCCGTTACATCCTTTTTTAGCTGCAACATGTGTAGTAATCTTGTAACTGGTCGGTAATGCATAACTTAGATTCTTCGGTAATTGCAAATATTTCAAACAAGAGCATTTATCGGAAGAAATATTGATTTGATTTTGAAAAGTATTGATAAATATATTCGTAATTACTTACACTATCATTATATATCACAAGTAGTCTATACAGGGTGTCCCGTCGGGAGTCGGGAAATAAAAAAGGTAAATTGAGTGAGTTAAAAGACCGTCACAGGCAGTAGCTTTTCCCGTTTTTTTTTTAAATAAGTGTCCGTAATTTTTTAAATACGTGGCAAAGATTTTTTACATCTTATATGACTTGACCTATCATCCGATTCTGGCTTGACGTCGACTTACGGGACACTCTTTATATACAGTACACAAAGGAGTGCCCAACACTGGATGTTGGCCATATCTGTTGGCACTTATTGCTTCATAAAATACTCACGACATTGACATTCCGGTACACAGAAATCATCCTGGTTTCTGTAGTAGCCTTCAATACATCTGCATCTTGGTGGACCGGGGTATTGAAAATCACAAGGAATGTCTCTATCGTCGCATCTTTCATGTAAGCAACCTGGAGCATGTGCGTCCCAAACCTCGTTCGGTCTGGTGCATTCTATTTCCGCTAAAGTACATAAATTCAAAAAAAAATTAGGTCCAGGTTAGCGTTAAGGTATATGCTGCCATCATTCCAAAACATGAGAGGTTTTAATAACAATGCTTCAATTAAATAAGACAGGTTATTGACAGTTTTAATCTGGCAAAAATCGTATAGCGTTTACCAAATATTGTCGGTGGCATGAGCTTGGGACTGGATTTTGATCATTCTAGGAATTTGTCTTCGGTTAACACCTTTTTTCTTACTAAAACGATTTGAAAGTATCAAATGGTTTAAAACAATTTGCACTTACGACATTCTGAAGCCAAAATGCATCTGTCATCTTCCTCATTGACCATCAAGTAGCCTCGTAAGCAAGCACAGCCTCCGGGACAAGGATAAATGGGATCGCACGCGATGATAGCGAGCCTGTCATCGACTGGGCAATAGTTAGTTGGGCAGCCTACTTTACAGTAGACGTAGGTTTCATTCGCTCGGCATGTCGGCCATCCACCTAAATGAAAAAAGAAACAACATTTTAGTAAGCTATGGAAAACTTGAAACTGGTCAAAATTACCGAAAAATATTCTAAAATTTTAGCCTTTTCCGGTTTGATTCTTATTGTTAATTCATCAACAAAATAAAAGGGTCTTAGACATCACTCCAAACTAATAAAGCAACGAATTTAGCAATAGTTTAACGGCTGGAGCGAGAAATCGTGATTTAACACACGTTGTACTGTTGACGTGGACCCATTCATTACAGCATGACGTAGCTATGTATTGCTGAGAGTTCACCTACCTTCTAACCCCTTCCTAGGCTGAAGCTAGGCAAAAAAAAAATACTTTCTCACCTGGACAGTCTTCAGGCTTAATACAATGTCCGCCTTTTTTGTTCAATAGATGTCCTTGTTTGCACACACAGCCAGGCGTCATACACGTGTCATTGCAAAGCCCATCAGTGTCCGGATGCTTACAGGTGGCCTGACAGTAACTTGGACACTCATTGAATGTTGCATTGCGATCCCCGTTACATAGATCTAAAATTTTAAATGCAATTTTAACGTTTTACCAAAATGGCATTGCGATCACTGATGAATTTATTACAAACATTATTTCTCGTTTGTTTAAACCGGAATAAGTTATTTAAAGATACTAAATAAAATGTTGTTGTTGTAAAAATGTTGTAAGTTGTGTTGTTGTTGTTGTTGTAGAATGTAGTTTTTGTTAGTTGGTTGTTGTTGTTGTTTTGTGTATGTTGTTGTGATATTGTCATTCCGCCAACGGTATTTGAACGAATCGACGTACTTTTGTTTTCTCTGCCACTTCAATTAAAAATAACTAGTACAAAGTGATTATGAACATACTTATTTCTGTGTAAATCAATGTTCATAACTCAGTGAACCGTCTGTGTGTAAACTATGCCGACACACTTATTATAAAACTCTTAAAATCTGTTTTCTAAACCATAACTGGTGATTTATTTTTTGCAATTTGTGTTGGTGACAAACAAAACAAGTGACGTTTGGACTCGTTAGTTAAGTACACTTTACTTTTTAACATTGAGTAGAGCGTTGACAGAGTCGGTTCGAATCCAAGTCACGAGATACACTTTTAATTTTTTTTTTTGTGGTTTTCAAATTTATCCGGTTAAATATAAAATGCCCAAAGTCGTACGCACTCCATCGAAGTTAAGTAAACCAAAAGTTGCTGCTATCGTATCGGAACCAGATATTATTATGGTTGAAAGACCGCTGTCCCGTGAACAAGATTAGGAGAAAATTATTTCTGCGGTTCGGAAGGTCGCCAAGGAAAAGGCGTACAAATTTGTTTGGATTCGTGATAGGTATGTCCTTGTCCGTAAGGAAGAAAATAAAAATTACAGCGTCTCACGGCCTACTACCAGACCACAACTTTCCCACACATGGACGTACCTGCCTTGACCATGTATTCCTAAAAACCAAAAGGGGCGCGCTTTGTTTCGTTATGCTGTCCTCAGTGACTGGCCATGACAGTACCTACCTTTTTCTGAATTTGTCAACTCAACCTTTACACCAAAATAAATTCACAAAAGTAATTGACTACAGTGGTTTAGATGATTCGACGAAGGCATTGGACTTCTCCTCATTATACACCATGGTTGACGCTACTTTGGCAGCTACTTATCTGATAGGTAACTTAACGAATGTCATTTCTCTTCATACTCAGGTTGTCCCTGTCAGTAATCATCGCCGTATTATTAAGCCTTGGATCACCCCAGGACTTTTGAGATGCTCAATAAATAATGACAACCTTCATATGAAACGTTGAAAAAGTATCCGAATGATGAGTCACTACAAATCACGAACAAAAGATACCGCAACTTTTGTAATGACTTATAAAAAAAGATAAGACAGGAAAGCGAGAAAGAGGAGATTCGTAGTGCGAAGCATAATAGCCTAAAACTTTGGAAGGTCATAAGAAAAATGACCTACACGGATAAGTGTAAGCCGGCCGCCCAGGAACTCGTACAAGGTGAAAATTCACAAAAATCTGTCAACGAGGCAAACGACTTCATTACCAGTATTGGTAAATGCTCGTTTTCTTAAGCATTACAAGAACAATTTGGTTCCACCACTTACCCAGTTATTTAATCTTGCATTTTACTCAGGCACTTATCCGTTACCTTTAAAGAAATCAATCGTACATCCGATCCACAAGGCTAGGAACAGAGGCTGGGTCAGCAGTTACCAGCCGATCTCCATTCTACCCACTCTTTCCAAATTATTAGAACGCCTCATAAACAGCAGACTTACCAGTTACCTTGAACGCAATAACCTCATTTCATAGGGTCAATTTGGGTTCAGGGCTGGAGAATCTTGTGCCGACGCTGTTCATGAGCTGACAAATTATCTTGTTAACTGCCTTGATAGTAAAAAAAGCACTTGTCATATTCCTTGACCTAGCCAAAGCGTTTGACACAGTCCCTGTACCCAACCTACTAAACAAACGGAACACATGGGAATCAGGTGTAGACACCACTGAAATTTTTCCGAGTCTACTTATCTGATCGGTTTCATAAACATAACATAACATCACGCCTTGTTTCCCCGAAGGGTTGGGCAGAGGTGTACCTATAGTACACCCACATAGGTTTCATAGTGTTTAAATAGGAAATTATGTTAGTGATGACCTACCTGTCACTTTTGGTGTACCTCAGGGAAGTGTGATAGGGCCCTCCCTCTTCCTTGCCCATATTAATGATCTTCGTAACTACAGCTATCCAATGGTAAAATCATATAAAGAAAGAAAGAAATATCTTTCATATCTTTTGCCGATGATATAGCACTACTTTTCACAGCGGACTCCTGGGTGCGGTGTCTATCATTAGGTTTAGATAGGGTCCTAGCTTGGTTTAAAATTATGTCCTTACCCTTAACATCGATAGAACTAAGTATAAAGCATTCTCCCTCACTAACAAGCGCAATGAATTGCTATCCTATTTCCACATTAAAGCCCAGTCCTGCATTGACACGAATACTGACACCTGGTCCTGTCCCGTTCTCCAAAAGACTACCTCTATTAAGTACCTTGGAATTATAATACATAACACTATAAGCTTCCAAACACAAATAGACAGAGTCACGTAGCTAACGTGGAGCTTATTAGATGGGTATACTATACAATGTGTCAGTCTCTATGTGGTGGCGCTCCAAAATCAAACATTTCAAACTTGGAAAGAGCCCAACGGGTTGTTCTGAAGGTGGCATGTATTCTGCCATACTGTATCCTCTCTGTAGACCTTCACAAACACTTCAAAGTCTTGTCAACGAGGCAACTTTTTGTTTTATACATTGTCCTCATGAAACAGTCCTCCTCCCCTCTCATTCTCAGGAAAACGCAGAAAATCCTCTGCAATACTGCCAAAGGTCTGTTCTGATTAACTGATTATGTTTACATACCGTGTGGTGGGACCCTGGTGACCTACTATACAGGTATTCCTAGTGCAGACACCAGTCTCTCACAAACTAGTGTCACATAGTTTTTAAGCTTGTAATTTTTTTATATATGATGCCATTGATTGTGAAAAAAAAATATTACATTATTCAAAATGGTCACTGTGCACTGATTCCAGACATGTTTACTGACGGATATTGATCGGTAGCGATTACTGTAAACTATACTATATTTTTGCGCTTGCTTCCTTTAAAACAACAAAAAAGAAAACATAAGTACCTGGACAATTTTCGAGCTTGACACATTTTCCACCTTTATTGCTTTGAACAAATCCAGGTTTGCAGACGCAACCGCTCGGCATGCACTGCATGGTGCATATTTCGGGGTTCGGGTTAGCACAACTCGGTTCACAAGCACTCGGACACTCACTGTACATTGCGTTGGGATCTCCTCCACAACCTGGCACTTTTTGAGTGAAAAAAAAACGAAGTAAAAATCTCAACATCTACTTTTACAATATTGCAAATATTGGAATATTGTACCAGGTGTGTTTAATATGTGAGCACCATGTATCTATCACTTGGTTAATTAATTTACCTGTATATTTATATTTTTTTGTAACGGAGAATGGCGAGCTTACATGTAATTTGGCAAAAAGCAATTGGTAAGTAGGTAAGAGAAGTTGAGATAGAAAAGATATGAAAGGTAGAAGATTATAACCTAAAATAATCTAAAAGTAGTTTGGGCATGGACTTATTGTTTATTATTTAGTAGCAGAATGGCTTCTATAATATGTAAATAATATGCATATAATATGTGTGTTTAAGTAAATACGTATAAATCTACGTACTTAAATGATATAGTGTGAGACCCCGTGGGGGAAGGTAGCACCTGCTACGATTCTAACATACCTACTCCTTTTGCTTCGTACACGTGCTACGTATACATCTGAATCATAAACGCGCATTGCAGTACTACTTACCTGACTATTTGACTGAAAAGAACATCAGGGTGTCTTCTTTTGACCAATAAAAATAATGCTGAAGCTGAATAAAAATCTCTATCAATCGGTAGGTATCTATAAGTTCCTTCTACATCTGTTAAGCCAGATAAACCTGGTGTATTTGAAGTACTAAGGTTCCTTTGGATAATTTTGTGGAAGAGTTGTACCACTGGTATTTTCGGCGATAACTAGGTAATCGATGATTCATAAAACATACGTCTGCAGGGATTAGGGAACTCTATATACTGTAATTACGGTGGTCGGATTAAACCAAGCTGAAAAAAGCAGGTATCAGAGAGTTTTAACAGCAGCGTCCTCCGGTCCGTCTTTTCATATAAACTAGGGTTAAAAAAAAATACCTTTGATATACTTTATAATATTACATAGAAAATATGTATTTTACTTAAAAAAAATGAAAGGCATACTATCATTGTGAATAATTATTTTCCTTTTATTATGTTATTCAATCTGAGATAACCTTTTATTAAAATATAATTTATTTATCTAAATAATGAAAAGAAGCTCGTGCACAGACAAAGCACTGGGTTTTTGCATCGCCCATGTTCAAATGAGAGCAATGGCCCACTGTCCGTGTTCCCACGGGGCAATTAAAATAATATTCTATTACGGCATTTCGGCCTCTTATCTACTGCGATGTACGTGTAATAAAACTTGCTACCTATTTGCGTAGATTGAATTCAGGCACATAGAATAGATGGGTGGTTGCCAACAAATATCCGTTCTAGAGAAGTCTGATCCCGGCAAACTTCTATTGCATACATTCCGTAGGCTCATAAGTGCTCCCTACGTATGAATATTATCACTTGCAAATCGTTATCCACAAGTAAATGCCGTAGTCTAGGTTGGTGTGCAGAATAGTTCATGCAACGGTAGGCCAAATCGTCAAGAATCCACAAAATCGCATAAATAGCATATAAATCCCTCGTTAGCCGTTGAACACAAACAAAGGAATGGCAAATGGCAAATATGATATTTGACATAACAATTTGACACTGACGTTCCATTTTCCGTTTCATGTTTTCAATACCATTATAGCACAAAATAATTTATATATTTTAATGTGCGGTATGTTTACATTTTACGAGTAAGTACTTAATTTTTTCGTTGTATAGTTTTTATTTGTTTATCAACAATTTATATAAAAGAAGGAAAACCGCCAAGCAAAAACGTACTAAGGTGTAAGAAGGTAAATCATTAGTATAGATTGGAATGTATCAATTTAATTCGCGAAAAACGTACCGTTCGGAAACTACACGATAACTTATTTATAAATAAATTAAAGTCATTAATAACTTCTAATCCCCATCACCTAGTAACTCAATATTTTTTCTATAGAACTCCTATTAAGTTGTAATTATAACTAATTTAAACGTGCCCGTGAACGGTGCTCCGTTAATTTTTAAATTACATGGGTCCAGGCTCGCCATCCTTCTTTTGACCTTCAAAACTGCCTTTTATGTGCCTATTTTTAATAAATGATTTGACTTTGACTTTTGCCTTTCAAGTCAAAAAGTAAGTAGTAACTGGTGAAGTCTTTTCAATTTTAGTTTATTTTAAGTATCTTTGAAATTAGAATGTGACGATTCTTTTACATCCAAGGCTGATATCGTTTCTAAAATTAATTTGAGAAACTATTACCTGGACAGCTTTCGGGTTTGATACATTTTCCACCTTTTTCAATCCGAATAAAACCTTGTTTGCAAACACAACCTCTTGGGAGGCACTCCCTGGTGCACGGTTGATTAGAGTTCGGGTTTTCACAAGTCGCTTGACATGCACTCGGACAGTCACTGTACTCTGCGTTCGGATCTCCTTTGCAACCTGGTTCTATGTGAGTAACTTTAAGGAAAGAAAAAAAACACATGAGCGAAAAGTTTAACCTAAGTTTAACCTAACCTAACCTAAGTTTTTTAGAGGTAACAATCGAATAAAAAATTTAACCATAAGGCCAAAAATATGCCTAAATTACACTTTTCCTTCTACCGTACCGTTTGTGAGAGCAGTTACAATATAAAGAAAAGTGGTCCCTGTAATCGTTTATGATAATCCTTCTACAGAGCTCAAAGTACCTGGGCAATCTTCAGGCTTAACACATTTTCCGCCTTTCTTAGTCAAAATGTGTCCCTGCTTGCATTCACAGCCGCTCGGATCACACACAGCGGGACACAATACTTTTTCTTTACTATAACGATTGGCACAAGTAGTTGGGCAAGAAGTTGGGCAGTCGCTGTGTGTTGCATTTATATCACCGTTACATCCTTTGTCCACAACTGCAACATGAGAATTGCAAATTATTTGAGTAGGAAAAAAACCCCCAACTCGATCAATCGATCAACCAATCACTCAACCTGTCTAGCCTTTTCCCAACTAACTTGGGGTCAGCTTCTAGTCTAACCGGATGCAGCTGAATATGAGTATTTTACATGCAACGACTGCGTATCTGACCTCCATAACCGAGTTTCTGGGTAATACGATAAGTCTTGAATAGGCTTGTTGTTAGACTTTCGAGCTTCTATCTTCTCGTAACGACTGTCAAAGATCTACAAATGACAGACCGGGACCAGCGGCTTAACGTGCTTTCCGAGGCACGGAGGAGTCTCGATAGTGTAATGGATGGTCACCCATCCACGAGCCGAACCTCGAATTGTGCCGAGCCGAGCCGAATATGATTCAGCGATGCCAACGGATTTTACATATCGGTACGAGTCAGATGAAATCTGAATATGTGTAACAATTGCTTTGGGTCGGCTGATCAACAAATACTTCCAAATCGAATGTGCAGACCTGAACAAGTGCATACAAGTCGACCCTTACATTTTACCACAAAATACTTTATTGATGCTTTTATGTTACCTGGACAATCTTCAGGCTTGATACATTTTCCGTCATTATTCAGAACATATCCCGGGGTGCACTCACAGCCACTAGGACCACACATGGCTATACAGGGCATCGGGTCCGGTTCTGCGCAAGTCAGAGGGCACATACTGGTGCATTCCTTGTATGTTGCGTTGTAATCACCTTTGCACCCCACTACTGATATAAAAAGGCAGTTCGTTGATTTCGTTGTATCACTTACTAGCTAATACGGTGCAAATTGCAATTCCTTTTAATTTAAAACCTCTCCTATATACACAAATCAAAAAATTATACTCAAATCAGCTAAACCGTTTTTTACTTTTAGCGACACAAACGAACGGCAATTGATTTTTATATATAAGAAGAAGAAGATCTGCAACTTTAAAATGTTTACCTGGACACCTCTCAGGCTTGATACATTTTCCAGTCTTTTCATTTTTAACAAATCCAAGTTTGCACACACAGCCGCTCGGCATACACTGCTTGGTGCATATTCGTGGTTTCGGGTTAGTACAAGTCGGTTCACAAGCACTCGGACAGCTTTTGTACACTGCGTTGGGATCTCCTCCACAACCTGGTAGCAATGTATTATGGACATTATAGTAACAACTTTTTCTATTTTGGAAAGCTAAGAACTCTGGAAATTGTTCTTGCTTACACAACCACATGTATCAAAGACACCTACATACGAGTATCCACAGGTATATAACGGGTGTTAAAAGACAAATACATAATTTTAGTCAAAATTTGAAAAACTCTTACTTGGACAGTCTTCACGCTTGATACATACTCCTCCTTTCTTTTTGGTCAATACAAATCCGGGGTTGCATTCACAGTCGTCCGGAAGACATATGTCTGGGCAACCTTGGCTTTCAGCGTTTGGATCATCGCAGGTTTTCGGACAAGGTGACGGACATTGTTTAAGTGTTGCGTTGAAATCGCCCTTACATTCAAGTGGTGCTGTAACATATGTGAAATATCAACAAATACAACAACAAAATGATGAAATAGCAAAAGCAACGAAAAAAAATTACTTCAGTAGTTGCAGGTAACCGAATGAATAAAAATAGATATTTGAAACTGCAACTGTGGAGAACAAACAAACCTACACTGAACACTAAAATTATAAACCACCAAAGTAAACTGGGTACTTCCATTAAATGGATTTTCATGAACTGTCATAACCTAGTCAGTTAATATCAAATTCCTTATAAAGTGTCAACTTGCTTCCGCTATATTCATAATACAAATGAATCTTTGAATCTTCAATTCAGATATTTTAAGAAACTCACGCCTTTTTCGCCTGTGGGTAGGCGTTATAACATACTTCAGTGTTACATTCTCAGACAGTTTTAGTTTTCCACTAACCACTCCATACTTACAGACTACCATCGACTGATTACAGTGTTTAAAAGAGTGCCACAAGGTTCTATCTTAGGACCAGTACTCATTTACACTCTTTATCACAACATTTCAGTAAAACACGCACCGTTCGTCACTCAGTACACCACCCCGCGACTGTTCCTAAGATAACTGCAATTACATTCAGGTGTACAATTCGTATTGGCACATATGTATGTTGTGTACAGGCTTTCACATGTCTGGGGGCATACAATTGCACAGTCAGACGGTACTTCATTTGGTACCCATATTTTATTAACATCACTGGTCAAGCAATCTGCCTAACCTTCAAAGTCAAAATCAAAGCCTTTTTCCAACTATTTTGGGGTCAGCTTTTCCAGTCCAACCGGATGCAGCTAAATAACAGTATTTTACACGGAGTGACTGCCTATCTGTCCTCTACAACCCAGTTACTGGGTAATTTATGTGCTTCTAACTACCCGTAAATGCTGGCAAAGATCTACGAATGACAGCCAGGACTGACGGTTTAACGTGCTTTCCGAGGCACGGATCGGTCTCGATATGAAATGGATGGTCACCCATTCACGCACCTACAGTGGCGGCTTATTCAAATTGTGCCGAGCCGACCCGAATATGATTCAGCGAGGGTATATGCCAAACGGATTTTGCCGATCAGCATGAGTCGGATTAAAGCTGAACATGTGTCACAATAGGTTTTGTACAAAAAATACTTTCAAATTGAATATCGGACCTGAACAAGTGTAGCTCAATAGATTTCACCATTTCAAAAAAAAAAACATGAGCGAAATGTTTTACCTCATAAAAGTGAAAGAAAATGTGACGTAATTTCGACAGCAAAGGCTGATGATTGTTGTGAGAGATTACAGTCGAATAAAAATTTAACCCTAAGATCAAAAATATGCCCAAATTACATTTTTACTTATACCGTACCGTATGTGAGCGCAGTTACAAAATCAAGAAAAATGGTCCCTAAGATCGTTAATGATAATCCTTCTACAGACTTCATAGTACCTGTGCAATCTTCAGGATTAACACATTTTCCGCCTTTCTTAGTCAAAATGTATCATATTCGGACACGTGCCTATATGTAAAATCCGTTGACAACTACCTAGTTGCCAACGGATTTTACATATAGGCACGAGTCAGATGAAAACTAAACACGTGTAACAATTGCTTTGGGTCGGCTGATCAACAAATACTTCCGAATCGAATGTGCAGACCTGAACGAGTGCATACAAGTCGATCCTTACATTTTACCTCAAAATAATTTATTGAAGCTTTTATGTTACCTGGACAATCTTCAGGCTTCATACATTTTCCGTCATTATTCAGTACATATCCCGGGTTGCACTCACAGCCACTAGGACCACACATGTCTATACAGGGCATCGGGTCCGGTTCTGCGCAAGTCAGAGGGCACATACTGGTGCATTCCTTGTATGTTGCGTTGTAATCACCTTCGCACCCCACTACTAACATGAAAAAGACAGTTTGTTAATTTCGCTGTATCATTTACTAGCTAATACGGTGCAAATTGCAATTCTTTTTTTTTCGAACCTCTCTTGTATACACAAAACAAAAAATTATATTCAAATCAGCTAATCCGTTTTTAAAACACACAAACGAACAGTAATTGATTTTTAAATATAAGAAGAAGAAGAAAAAAGAATATCTGCAACTTTAAAATGTTTACCTGGACACCTCTCAGGCTTGACACATTTTCCAGTCTTTTCATTTTTTACATATCCAAGTTTGCACACACAGCCGCTCGGCATACACTGCTTGGTGCATATTCGTGGTTTCGGGTTAGTACAAGTCGGTTCACAAGCACTCGGACAGCTTTTGTACACTGCGTTGGGATCTCCTCCACAACCTGGTGGCAATGTAATAAAGACAGTAAAGTAACAACTTTTTCAAGGAAAGCCAAAAACTCTAGAAACTATTCTTGTTCACACAACCAGATGTGTTAATGACACCTACATACGAGTATCCACAGGTACACTCGTTTCAGAAATAGCGGGTCAGTCAAATACGTTCGAATATCTACAAGACTGTAAGAGTTAGATCAATGAAATGGATAAAGACTATTTAGTTGCGCTTCTTTTAACAAACCTTTGTTACTGGCTGATGAATGAAACTTGTATAAAAAAAAAAAAATTGGTAAATTTTTGAAAACAAAATTTTTGTTTTATGTCTGTGGCGGCATCTACACCGCCACATGCGAACAACGCATCACACTAATCCTGCATCGCGCAATCATAGTTTACCGCGCAGCTAGCATATATACAACTTCCCGACAACAATCATCGGGCAGTTGCCCACCAGATACGACATCCATCTGGTCGGAGGATCCTCCCTTTTCCAAGAGTATGCGTGAACTTTACACCCTGTTCCTCATATCCCTAAATGTCAATATGGTTTCTTTACAAATCTATTCTGTCAAAAAAAAATTGTGAACGACTTCCACGTGCATAATCAGTATTCTGTGAGGTGGAGCATGGCAGTCACGTTAGATGAATGTACCAGAATCCTGACTTTCTTGGAATTTTGGCGGAACCAGCGTGAAACAGCAAGATACATTGGTGTATCTTTGTAGACTGTTCAGCGGGTAGGCCAGCGGTACCGAGAGACCGGATCGCATCTTCGGAGACCAGGAAATGGCAGGCCAAGATGCACAACGGCCAGGGTTGAAAGATACCTGGTGGCTACAATGCTCCGAAATCGTTTTCAAACTGCAGTTGGTCTAAAAAAACACTTTATTCGCTTTGGTAGTAGCAATTTAAGCGAACAAATAGGGAGGAGACGTCTTGCTGTGGCAAACTTGAAACCATGAAAGCCCGCAAATAGCCCCAAAATGGAACGGCAACATCGAATTGCAAGACAGATATACGTGCGCGAGCACCAACACTGGACACTGGACGATTGGTCTAGCGTAATGTTCACGGACGAATCGAAATTCATGCTTTACAAGCATGATGGTAGGCAGTTGGTGTACAGAAGACCAGGGGAACGCTTCCATCAAGACTGCGTGGAGAAAAAAGTGGCACACGGCGGTGGCTCAGTACTTGTTTGGGCTGGAATTTCTGCCGAGGCCCGCACCGAGCTCGTGCTAATTCAAATTGGCACTCTGAATGCAGAGAGATACGTGGAGGAGCTCCTGAATTAGCATGTCGGACCTTTCATGGCGAGGATGGACCGGGATTGCATATTAATGTATGATAATGCGCGTCCCCATACCGCCAATTGTAAATGAATCCCTTGGAGAGGTCGGAATCGAACTGATGCAGTGGGCAGCGCGAAGCCCTGATTTAAACCACATAGAACATGCATGGGACGAGCTTGAGCGTTGCGTAAAACGTCGTAACTCCCCACCAATCACGCCACCCGAGCTCAGACAAGCACTGGTGGAGGAATGGGAAGCCATTCTTCAGAACCGGCTTCGAAATTTCGTGTTCAGCATGCCGAAACGCCTGGAAGCTGCAAGAAGAGCTCGGGGAGGCAATACGAAGGATTAAAATTATGCTTGTAATAAAAAAAAGCATAACAAAAATGTCTTACAAAATTTTTAAGTTTTAGAAAAAAACGTCTTACTATAGTTTTTTAATTATTTTGAAAATAGGAATGAAGCACATAACACATAAGTTTCCATTTATTAATTTTTTGTATCATTAAATGCCCAATCAAATAGTATTCGTTTCATTATGATAGCATACGTAGTTCGGGAGATATTCGGACTTATGTGACTGACCCGTTATTTTTGGGACCGAGTATATATAACCGAGAATCCGAGAAACACTTGTGGAGCACAATTGACTCTCGGATTCGATAAGTCTGTCACTGCATTTTTTTTTTGCAACATGACAAAAAAAAAAGAGAGAGGGAAATTTTTGGCTGCGAAGATATTGAATGTCAAAATTCCATCTTTTACTGACGTTTTTTACGAATACCAGTGATAATTTGAGAATGTTTTTACCTACACAATTTTAATCAAAGGTTGAAAAAGTCTTACTTGGACAGTCTTCACGCTTGATGCATACTCCTCCTTTCTTTTTGGTTAATACAAATCCGGGGTTGCATTCACAGTCGTCCGGGAGACATATTTCTGGGCAACCTTCGCTTCCAGCGTTTGGATCATCGCAGGTTTTCGGACACGGTGACGGACATTGTTTAAGTGTTGCGTTGAAATCGCCCTTACATGCAAGTGGTGCTGTAACATATGAGAAATATCAACAGTTACAACAATAAAATTATATAATACCAACGTAAATAAAATACTTCAGTAGCTGCAGGTAACCGAATGAATAAAAATATATATTTGAAACTGCAACTGTGGAGAATAAACAAACCATTTACACTGAACATTAAAATTATAAACCACCAAAGTAAACTAGGTACTCCCATTAAATGGACTTTCATGAACTGTCATAACCTATTCAGTTAATATCAAGTTTCTTAAAAAGTGTTAACTTGCTTCCGCTGTATTCATAATACCATCATTTTCTATTCAGATTTTTTTAAAGAAAATCACACCCTTTTCGCCTGTCCGTTCTAACATACTTCACTCTTAAATTCTCAAACAGTTTTTTTTTAAACTAACCACTCCACATTGACAGACTAATAATATCGACTGATTACAGTATTTAAAAGAGTGTCACAAGGTTATCTTAGGACCAGTACTCATTTACACTCTTTATCACAACATTTCAGTAAAACACGCACCGTTTTAACATTCGTCACTCAGTACGCATACCCCGCGACTGTTCCTAAGGTAACTGCAATTACATCCAGGTGTACAATTCGTTTTGGCACACATCTATGTTAGAATTTCGATTGGACAGTCACTGTGAAGATGGGCAGTTGATTGTGGTGGATGTACTTAAAAAAAAAACTATATCCTAGTTGATCCGGCTCGAAGGACCTGGTGGGTGCAAAGTTGAATAAGTCAAAGTCAAAAATCAAAGCATTTATTTCAAATAGGCCCATAAAAAGGCACTTTTTAACGTCAAAATTTACATTAAAAATAGAACTGATTCTAGGCGCCACTTCCAAAAAGTAGTTTCATACGAACCTACTTTTTGGAAGGAGAAGAAGTTTAAAGAAACTACACCGTTACTCTTTTAAAATGTTTTACAATATTTTGTATCCATTAATTATATTTCTTTATGTGAAGACGATGCACCAAGAATAAAAATACTATACCACAATTGGTAAAAAGAATTAAAAATAAAGCAACGGCATATAAATTAATCACGTGATAGGTACATTGTGCTCACATATTTACAATCAATTGTAAAAATATATGATTTTCCTAAAATATTACTAGGAATAAGTCAGTGTGTGAGTAAAGTAAAAATAACAAATTATACAATACAATAAGCAAATAGTATGGTTTTGTCTAGCCTCTAGATTGTCCTATGGAGCAGGACCAGCATGTTTCCAAGCATTCTTATCCAGGATATAATCCTCTAATTTGTAATATGCTTGTTTACAAAGTGTTTTTTTAACATGAGTTTCACAGGCTTTCACATGTCTGTGAGAGGCATACAATTGCACAGTCAGACGGTACTTCATTTGGTACCCATATTTTGGTGACTTAAACATAACTGGCGAAATGTGGGTGTACTATAGGTACACCTCTGCCCAACCCTTCGGGGAAACAAGGCGTCATGTTATGTTATCACAGGTCAATCACTCTGCCTAACCTTCAAAGTCAAAGTCAAAGCCTTTTTCCAACTATTTTGGGGTCCGCTTCCAGTCCAACCGGATGCAGCTTAATACCAATATTTTACACGGAGTGGCTGCCTATCAGTCCTCTACAACCCAGTTACTGGGTAACTCTTGTGCTTCTAACTACCCGTAAATACTGTCAAAGATCAACGAGCGACAGCAAGGACCAACGGTTTAACGGGCTTTCCGAGGCACGGAGGGGTCTCGATATGTAATGGATGGTCACCCATTCACGCACCGACAGCGGCGGCTTAGTCAAATTGTGCCGAGCCGATCCGAATATGATTCAGCGAGGGGAGATGCCAAACGGAGTTCGCCGATCGGCATGAGTCGGATGAAAGCTGAACATGTGTCATAATATATTAGGTTTTGTACAACAAATACTTTCAAATCGAATGTGGAACTGAACAAGTGGAGCTCCTTATATTTCACCATTTCTAAAAAAACACGAGCGAAATGTTTAACCTCATAAAAGTGAAAGAAAATGTGACGTAATTTCGACAGCAAAGGCTGATGATTGTTGT
This sequence comes from Dasypolia templi, assembly GCA_963555695.1. Lineage (NCBI taxonomy): Eukaryota > Metazoa > Arthropoda > Insecta > Lepidoptera > Noctuidae > Dasypolia > Dasypolia templi. Next base: position 12,243,401 of record OY743147.1, read on the forward strand.
GAGAGATTACAGTCGAATAAAAATTTAATCCTACGATCAAAAATATGCCCAAATTACATTTTTCCTTCTACCGTACCGTATGTGAGCGCAGTTACGATATCAAGAAAAGTGGTCCCTGAGATCGTTAATGATAATCCTTCTACAGACTTCATAGTACCTGGGCAATCTTCAGGATTAACACATTTTCCACCTTTCTTAGTCAAAATGTATTCCTGTACATATTTCCGAATATGATTCAGCGAAGGAACTCGTAGTTGCCAACGGATTTTACATATAGCCACGAGTCAGATAAAAACTAAACACGTGTAACAATTGCTTTGGGTCGGCTGATCAACAAATACTTCCAAATCGAATGTGCAGACCTGAACAAGTTCATACAAGTTGACCCTTACATTTTACCTCAAAATAATTTATTGAAGATTTTATGTTACCTGGACAATCTTCAGGGTTGATACATTTTCCGTGATTATTCAGTACATATCCGGGGTTGCACTCACAGCCACTAGGACCACACATGGCTATACAGGGCATCGGGTCCGGTTCTGCGCAAGTCAGAGGGCACATACTGGTGCATTCCTTGTATGTCGCGTTGTAATCACCTTCGCACCCCACTACTAATATGAAAAAGACAGTTCGTTAATTTCGCTGTATCATTTACTAGCTAATACGGTGCAAATTGCAATTCTTTTTTTTTCGAACCTCTCTTGTATACACAAAACAAAAAATAATATTCAAATCAGCAAATCCGTTTTTAAAACACACAAACGAACTGTAATTGTTTTTTAAATATAAGAAGAAGAAGAAAAAAGAATATCTGCAACTTTAAAATGTTTACCTGGACACCTCTCAGGCTTGACACATTTTCCAGTCTTTTCATTTTTTACAAATCCAAGTTTGCACACACAGCCGCTCGGCATACACTGCTTGGTGCATATTCGTGGTTTCGGGTTAGTACAAGTCGGTTCACAAGCACTCGGACAGCTTTTGTACACTGCGTTGGGATCTCCTCCACAACCTGGTGGCAATGTAATAAAGACAGTAAAGCAACAACTTTTTCAAGGAAAGCCAAAAACTCTAGAAACTATTCTTGCTCACACAACCAGATGTGTTAATGACACCTAAATACGAGTATCCACAGGTACACTCGTTTCAGAAATAGCGGGTCAGTCAAATACGTTCGAATATCTACAAGACTGTAAGAGTTAGATCAATGAAATGGATAAGGACTATTTAGTTGCGCTTCTTTTAACAAACCTTTGTTACAGGCTGATGAATGAAACTTTTGAAAACAAAATTTTTGCTTTATGTCTGTGGCGGCATCTACACCGCCACATGCGAACAACGCATCACACTAATCCTGCATCGCGCAATCATAGTTTACCGCGCAGCCAGCATATATACAACTTCCCGACAACAATCATCGGGCAGTTGCCAACCAGATACGACATCCATCTGGTCGGAGGATCCTCCCTTTTCCAAGAGTATGAGTGAACTTTACACCCTGTTCCTCATATCCCTAAATGTCATTATGGTTTTTTTCCAAACCTATTATGTAAAAAAAAAAATTGTTAACGACTTCCACGTGCATAATCAGTATTCTGTGAGGTGGAGCATGGCAGTCACGTTAGATAAAAGTACCCGAATCCTGACTTTCTTGGAACTTGGGCGGAACCAGCGTGAAACAGCAAGAAACATTGGTGTATCTTTGTCGACTGTTCAGCGGGTAGTCCAGCGGTACCGAGAGACCGGATCGCATCTTCGGAGACCAGGAAATGGCAGGCCAAGATGCACAACGGCCAGGGTTGAAAGATACCTGGTGGCTACAATGCTCCGAAATCGTTTTCAAACTGCAGTTGGTCTAAAAACCATTTTTTTCGCTTTGGTAGTAGCAATTTAAGCGAACAAATAGGGTGGAGACCTCTGCTGTGGCAAACTTGAAACCATGAAAGCCCGCAAATGGCCCCAAACTGGAACGGCAACATCGAATTGCAAGACAGATATACGTGCGCGAGCACCAACACTGGACACTGGACGATTGGTATAGCGTAATGTTCACGGACGAATCGAAATTCGTGCTTTACAAGCATGATGCTAGGCAGTTGGTGTACAGAAGACCAGGGGAACGCTTCCAACGAGACTGCATGGAGAAAAAAGTGGCACACGGCGGAGGCTCAGTACTTGTTTGGGCTGGAATTTCTGCCGAGGCCCGCACCGAGCTCGTGCTAATTCAAATTGGCACTCTGAATGCAGAGAGATACGTGGAGGAGATCCTGAATGAGCATGTCGGACCTTTCATGGCGAGGATGGACCGGGATGGCATATTAATGTATGATAATGCGCGTCCCCATACCGCCAATTGTAAATGATTCCCTTGGAGAGGTCGGAATCGAACTGATGCAGTGGGCAGCGCGAAGCCCTAATTTAAACCCCTTAGAACATGCATGGGACGAGCTTGAGCGTTAAGTAAAACGTCGTAACTCCCCACCAATCACGCCACCCGCGCTCAGACAAGCACTGGTGGAGGAATGTGAAGCCATTCTTCAGAACCGGCTCCGAAATTTGGTGTTCAGCATGCCGAATCGCCTGGAAGCTGCAAGAAGAGCTCGGGGAGGCAATACGAAGGATTGAAATTATGCATGTAATGAAAAAAAGCATAACAAAAATGTCTTACAAAAATTTTTAGTTTCTGAAAAAAACGTCTTCTATAGTTTTATAATTATTTTGAAAATAGGAATGAAGCACATAACACATAATTTCCATTTATTAATTTTTTGTATCATTAAATGCCCAACCGAATAGTATTCGTTTCATTATGATAGCATACGTAGTTCGGGAGATATTCGGACTTATGTGACTGACCCGTTATTTTTGGGACCGAGTGTATATAACCGAGAATCCGAGAAACACTTGTGGAGCACAATTGACTCTCGGATTCGATAAGTCTGTCACTGCAATTTTTTTTTGCACCATGACAAAAAAAAAGAGCGAAGATATTGAATGTCAGAATTCCATCTTTTACTGACGTTTTTTACGAATACCAGTGATAATTTGAGAATGTTTTTTACCTACACAATTTTAGTCAAAGGTTGAAAAAGTCTTACTTGGACAGTCTTCACGCTTGATGCATACTCCTCCTTTCTTTTTGGTTAACACAAATCCGGGGTTGCATTCACAGTCGTCCGGGAGACATATTTCTGGGCAACCTTCGCTTCCAGCGTTTGGATCATCGCAGGTTTTCGGACACGGTGACGGACATTGTTTAAGGGTTGCGTTGAAATCGCCCTTACATGCAAGTGGTGCTATAACATATGAGAAATATCAACAGTTACAACAATAAAATTATATAATAGCAACGTAAATAAAATACTTCAGTAGCTGCAGGTAACCGAATGAATAAAAATATATATTTGAAACTGCAACTGTGGAGAATAAACAAACCATTTACACTGAACATTAAAATTATAAACCACCAAAGTAAACTAGGTACTCCCATTAAATGGACTTTCATGAACTGTCATAACCTATTCAGTTAATATCAAGTTTCTTAAAAAGTGTTAACTTGCTTCCGCTGTATTCATAATACCACAATTTTCAATTCAGATTTTTTTTTGAAGAAACTCACACCCTTTTCGCCTGGTCGTTATAACATACTTCACTCTTACATTCTCAAACAGTTCTATTTTTAAACTAACCACTCCATATTGACAGACTAACAATATCGACTGATTACAGTATTTAAAAGAGTGTCACAAGGTTATCTTAGGATCAGTACTCATTTACACTCTTTATCACAACATTTCAGTAAAACACGCACCGTTTTAACATTCGTCACTCAGTACGCATACCCCGCGACTGTTCCTAAGGTAACTGCAATTACATCCAGGTGTACAATTCGTTTTGGCACACATCTATGTTAGAATAACGATTGGACAGTCACTGTGAAGATGGGCAGTTGATTGTGGTGGATGTACTTTAAAAAAAAACTATATCCTAGTTGATCCGGCTCGAAGGACCTGGTGGGTGCAAAGTTGAATAAGTCAAAGTCAAAAATCAAAGCACTTATTTCAAATAGGCCCATAAAAACGCACATTTTAACGTCAAAATTTACATTAAAAATAGAACTGATTCTAGGCGCCACTTCCAAAAAGTAGTTTCATACGAACCTACTTTTTGGAAGCAGAAGAAGTTTAAAGAAACTACACCGTTACTCTTTTAAAATGTTTTACAATATTTTGTATACATTAATTATATTTCTATATGTGAAGACGATGCACCAAGAATAAAAATACTATACCACAATTGGTAAAAAGAATTAAAAATAAAGCAACGGCATATAAATTAATCACGTGATAGGTACATTGTGATCACATATTTACAATCATTTGTAAAAATATATGATTTTCCTAAAATATTACTAGGAATAAGTCAGTGTGTGAGTAAAGTAAAAATAACAAATTATACAATACAATAAGCAAATAGTATGGTTTTGTCTAGCCTCTAGATTGTCCTATGGAGCAGGACCAGCCTGTTTCCAAGCATTCTTATCCAGGATATAATCCTCTAATTTGTAATATGCTTGTTTACAAAGTGTTTTTTTAACATGAGTTTCACAGGCTTTCACATGTCTGTGAGAGGCATACAATTGCACAGTCAGACGGTACTTCATTTGGTGCCCATATTTTGGTGAATTAAACATAACTGGCGAAATGTGGGTGTACTATAGGTACACCTCTGCCCAACCCTTCGGGGAAACAAGGCGTGATGTTATGTTATCACAGGTCAATCACTCTGCCTAACGCCGATCGGCATGAGTCGGATGAAAGCTGAACATGTGTCATAATATATTAGGTTTTGTACAACAAATACTTTCAAATCGAATGTCGGACCTGAACAAGTGTAGCTCCTTAGATTTCACCATTTCAAAAAAAACAATGTTTAACCTCATAAAAGTAAAAGAAAATGTGACGTAATCTCTACAGCAAAGGCTGATGATTGTTACCTGGGCAATCTTCAGGATAAACACATTTTACGCCTTTCTTAGTCAAAATGTATTCCTGTACATATATCCGAACATGATTCAGCGAAGGTAGTTGCCAACGGATTTTACATATAGGCACGGGTCAGATGAAAACTAAACACGTGTAGCAATTGCTTTGGGTCGGCTGATCAACAAATACTTTCGAATCGAATGTGCAGACCTGAACAAGTGCATACAAGTCGACCCTTACATTTTACCTCAAAATAATTTATTGAAGCTTATATGTTACCTCGACAATCTTCAGGCTTGATACATTTTCCGTCATTATTCAGTACATATCCCGGGTTGCACTCACAGCCACTAGGACCACACATGGCTATACAGGGCATCGGGTCCGGTTCTGCGCAAGTCAGAGGGCACATACTGGTGCATTCCTTGTATGTCGCGTTGTAATCACCTTCGCACCCCACTACTAAAATGAAAAAGACAGTCCGTTAATTTCGCTGTATCATTTACTAGCTAATACGGTGCAAATTGCAATTCTTTTTTTTTCGAACCTCTCTTGTATACACAAAACAAAAAATAATATTCAAATCAGCTAATCCGTTTTTAAAACACACAAACGAACAGTAATTGTTTTTTAAATATAAGAAGAAGAAGAAAAAAGAATATCTGCAACTTTAAAATGTTTACCTGGACACCTCTCAGGCTTGACACATTTTCCAGTCTTTTCATTTTTTACATATCCAAGTTTGCACACACAGCCGCTCGGCATACACTGCTTGGTGCATATTCGTGGTTTCGGGTTAGTACAAGTCGGTTCACAAGCACTCGGACAGCTTTTGTACACTGCGTTGGGATCGCCTCCACAACCTGGTGGCAATGTAATAAAGACAGTAAAGTAACAACTTTTTCAAGGAAAGCCAAAAACTCTAGAAACTATTCTTGCTCACACAACCAGATGTGTTAATGACACCTACATACGAGTATCCACAGGTACACTCGGTTCAGAAATAACGGGTCAGTCAAATACGTTCGAATATCTACAAGACAGTAAGAGTTAGATAAATGAAAAAAAAGAATAAAGACTATTTAGTTGCGCTTCATATTACAAACCGTTTTAACTGGCTGATGAATGAAACTTGTTTTTAAAAATATATTGGAAAATAAAAATTTTGAAAACAAAATTTCTGTTTTATGTCATTATGGTTTCTTTCCATTTCTATTCTGTCAAAACTAAAATAGTGAACGACTTCCACGTGCATAATCAGTATTCTGTCAGGTGGAGCATAGCAGTCACGTTAGATGAATGTACCAGAATCCTGACTTTCTTGGAACTTGGGCGGAACCAGCGTGAAACAGCAAGAAACATTGGTGTATCTTTGCCGACTATTCAGCGGAGTCAAGCGGTACCGAGACACCGGATCGCACCTTCGGAGACCAGGAAATGGCAGGCCAAGAATCACAACGGCCAGGGATGATAGATACCTGGTGGCTACAATGCTCCGAAATCGTTTTCAAACTTCAGTTGGTCTAAAAAACCACTTTATTCGCTTTGGTGGTAGCAATTTAAGCGAACAAACAGTGAGGAGACGTCTTGCTGTGGCAAACTTGAAACCATAAAGGCCCGCAAATGGCCCCAAACTGGAATGGCAACATCGAATTGCAAGACAGATATACGTGCGCGAGCACCAATACTGGACACTGGACGATTGGTCTAGGGTAATGTTCACGGACGAATCGAAATTCATGCTTTACAAGCATGATGGTAGCCAGTTGGTGTACGGAAGACCAGGGGAACGCTTCCATCAGCGTGGAGAAAAAAGTGGCACACGACGGAGGCTCAGTACTTGTTTGGGCTGGAATTTCTGCTGAGGCCCGCACCGAGCTCGTGCAAATTCAAAATGGCACTCTGAATGCAGAGAGGTACGTGGAGGAGATCCTGAATGAGCATGTGGGACCTTTCATGGCGAGGATGGACCGGGATGGCATATTAATGCATGTTAATGCGCGTCCCCATACCGCTAATTGTAAATGAATACCTTGGAGAGGACGGAATCGAACTGATGCAATGGGCAGCGCGAAGCCCTGATTTAAACCCCATAGAACATGCATGGGACGAGCTTGAGCGTTGCGTAAAACGTCGTAACTCCCTACCAATCACGCCACCCGAGCTCAGACAAGCACTGGTGGAGGAATGGGAAGCCATTCTTCAGAAACGGCTCCGAAATTTGGTGTTCAGCATGCCGAATCGCATAGAAGCTGCAAGAAGAGCTCGGGGAGGCAATACGAAGGATTGAAATTATGCATGTAATGAAAAAAAATTTTTTTTTGAGAATAAGAATGAAGCACATAACACATAAGTTTCAATTTTTTTTTTTTTGTATCATTAAATGCTCAATCGAATAGTATTCGTTTCATTATGATAGCATACGTAGTTCAGGAGATATTCGGACTTTTGTGACTGACCCGTTATTTTTGGGACCGAGTGTATATAACCGAGAATCTGAGAAACACTTGTGGAGCACAATTGACTCTCGGATTCGATAAGTCTGTCACTGCAATTTTTTTTTGCACAATGACAAAAAAAACATGAGCCAAAAATTTCCCAGGGATGCCTGGGAAATTTTTGGCTGCGAAGATATTGAATGTCAAAATTCCATCTTTTACTGATGTTTTTTACGAATACCAGTTTTAAATGTTATGACCCCTGTACTGTTGCATGCACCCATAAGTACAATAAATTGCGTGTGTTACGTTGCACACTACAGTAAACAGCGATTTTTCACATCAAAAATAAAATTCGTATCCCAGCAATCATTTTTGTGCAAAGTTGATGCTGTGTGATGGTTTTTTTTACGCCCTGTATGATATAGGAAAGTTGTATATTATACGATCCGTTCCAGCACTTATTAACTTTGCAAGTTTGTAATTGTAATTAGTCTTGTTTTCAACTTTGAGCACCACTTTGGAAATGGTATAAAACTATCTACTCCAATTGCTCATTTAAATCTGAGACGTAGACTTCCACTGAAGATGAATATAAACCCTCGTCAATGTTCCTGGATTGATACTGAAGCTGATAATTTGAGAATGTTTTTTACCTACACATTTTTAGTCAAAGGTTGAAAAAGTCTTACTTGGACAGTCTTCACGCTTGATGCATACTCCTCCTTTCTTTTTGGTTAACACAAATCCGGGGTTGCATTCACAGTCGTCCGGGAGACATATTTCTGGGCAACCTTCGCTTCCAGCGTTTGGATCATCGCAGGTTTTCGGAAACGGTGACGGACATTGTTTAAGTGTTGCGTTGAAATCGCCTTTACATGCAAGTGGTGCTGTAACATATGAGAAATATCAACAGTTACAACAATAAAATGATATAATAGCAACGTAAATAAAATACTTCAGTAGTTGCAGGTAACCGAATGAATAAAAATATATATTTGAAACTGCAACTGTGGAGAATAAACAAACCATTTACACTGAACATTAAAATCATAAACCACCAAAGTAAACTAGGTACTCCCATTAAATGGACTTTCATGAACAGTCATAACCTATTCAGTTAATATCAAGTTTCTTAAAAAGTGTTAACTTGCTTCCGCTGTATTCATAATACCATCATTTTCAATTCAGATTTTTTTAAAGAAAATCACACCCTTTTCTCCTGTCCGTTCTAACATACTTCACTCTTAAATTCTCAAACAGTTTTTTTTTAAACTAACCACTCCACATTGACAGACTAATAATATCGACTGATTACAGTATTTAAAAGAGTGTCACAAGGTTATCTTAGGACCAGTACTCATTTACACTCTTTATCACAACATTTCAGTAAAACACGCACCGTTTTAACATTCGTCACTCAGTACGCATACCCCGCGACTGTTCCTAAGATAACTGCACTACAATTCGTTTTGGCACACATCTTTGTTAGAATTTCGATTGGACAGTCACTGTGAAGATAGGCGATTATGGTGGAAGTACTTTAAAAAAAAACTATATCCTAGTTGATCCGGCTCGAAGGACCTGGTGCGTGCAAAGTTGAACCTGAACCTTTATGTGTAAAGTCGTCGGAAATATTGTTCACATTTATAATAAACCCGCGTACAGGCTTTCACATGTCTGTGAGGGGCATACAATTGCACAGTCAGACGGTACTTCATTTGGTACCCATATTTTTATTAACATCACAGGTCAATCACTCTGCCTAACCTTCAAAGTCAAAATCAAAGCCTTTTTCCAACTATTTTGGGGTCCGCTTCCAGTCCAACCGGATGCAGCTAAATACCAGTATTTTACATGGAGTGACTGCCTATCAGTCCTCTACAACCCAGTTTCGGGGTAACTTTTGTGCTTCTAACTTCTCGTAAATACTGTCAAAGATGTAGTACGAGCGACAGCCAGGACTAACGGTTTAACAGGCTTTCCGAGGCACGGAGGGGTCTCGATATGTAATGGATGGTCACCCATTTACGCAACGACAGCGGCGGCTTAGTCAAATTGTGCCGAGCCGACCCGAATATGATTCAGCGAGGGGAGATGCCAAACGGAGTTCGCCGATCAGCATGAGTCGGATGAAAGCTGAACATGTGTCACAATCGGACCTGAACAAGTGTATCACTCCTTACATTTCACCTCAAAAGGCCTAATCTTTGCCAAAGCTTAATCTTTGATCGATCAGTGCGGCTGTTATCATTTAGCCACAAGCAATAGGTGCAGTTCCAAAAAGTTAGGAAAATTTTGAGGGGTGCAAGAGACGGCTAAAAAACAAGAAAACTTACGATCAGGTTCGAAACAGTCTTTAGATGGTATGCAAACTCCACGTTTATTTCTCAGATAGCCGTTGAAGCAGTCACACCCTGGCTCGCAATCAGTCGGGACGCAATGGTATCTAGAGAAGATACTTTCACATGTTTGTGGTGGACAGATTATTCGGCAGCTAGTTGGTGTTTCATTAACGCCACATTGTTTCGGAATTGGTACTAGAAAATTGAAAGTAACAAAATTATTTTTGTAAAAAAAAAATAGTTTTTAAAGCTTTTTCATACAAAGGTCAATTCTTACAGCATTCTCTTTCAGGTATACAAGGTCCAGTGGCGTTATCATACTTTCTGACGAAGCCTGGAATGCAGGCACATCCAGTGAAAGGGACGCAGGCCGCTACGTCAATAGTAGGTAGCAATCTATTCCCACAAGTTTTTGGACATTGGTTATCGTTTATAACGTAATGTGAATGTTTTGGGCAACGTATTGGTTCTGAAATAAATAAAGATATTAATTAAAATTTGTCAGTCTAAAAGGAGCGCGGTGTCGCGAAAGATTGAAAAAGAGGAAGGTGGCTTTAGCCAAAAAAATAGTTATACAAACTGCAATAACAGAATAGAAAAGTTTCAGTAGGTACCCAGACAATCCTCAGGTCTGACACATTTTCCGTGCACGTCATTGACGTCCAGTATAAATCCTGGGGCACATTCGCATCCAAATTCAACGCACGCCCTATTACATATTTGCTTTGGAAATGGATTATCACATGATACAGGACATGGATTGGGGCAACTTTTGTAAACTGCCTTTGGATCTCTACATTTGTTTCCTAAAATAGTAAGATAAATATTGGTTTAAAGGAGTTAAATGATGGGGATGGGGAAACTGTAGAACAGGGTGCAGTGATAATTTGAATAATGCATATTTATTTGATCGACGTTATCGGATAAAGAACCGAACCCAAGAACTGTGAAATGAATAGAACTCAAGGTCAATGAAAAAAAGTTTGTCCGTGAAAAATCCTTTGGCATACATCTACCGGTAGCTTCATTAAGAACAAATCCAGAGGCACATTCACAACCTCCTTTATTAATGCACATGTAGGGACATGGCCTTGGATTTGGTTTAGCACATGTCAAGGGGCATGGATCGGGACAATCTTTGTATACTGCGTTTGGATCACTACATTTTGTATCTAGAATAAAGTTAAATATGAAGAAAAACAACATATGATTAAAGAACTACTACACATACTATTCTCAACCCAGTTTTGAGTCAAGTTCGCAGTGTACCTAATAACTGACCATGAATGAATGATTACGAGAAAAAAGAAGTTACAAAAAAGTTATAAATAAACATAGAATAAAATATTAAAATAATACAAATAAAAAGGAAGAAAGAAGAATCACCTACACTTACTAGATGTGACGGATGATGATTTAGAAATAGATGATGCTTTTACACTGGAACGATTCAATGATTTTCCATTTGAAGCAGTCTTTTCTTGAGTTACTGCTGCGAAAGCTTTAGCTTCTGCATGAGTTGTATTTGCTTGATTATTTGGATTATTCGGAAAAGGTAAATAATGATCAGCATGACTCACGGAATGTCGTAAAAGTATATTAGTGAATGTGAAAGATATGAAAAGATGTATGAAGCTTAATTGGTCACCACGCGACGCTTGTTAAAGAGATAGTACATAATTTGGGCGATTCACATGCATGTTGTGCTAAAATAACACAATTTTAGTATATGTATTTGCAGGAGAATAAACTTGTAACGCACTTATTTCTCTGACACTAATAACTTATAACTCACACTTTCGTGTGAGTGCAATATGATGTAGGCAGCCCTGCTTCCAATTTTACATTATGTTTTTTTTTAATTACCTACATACAATTCTAGGTTGTGCGTTAACAATATGAACAAAAAAGTATAAACGATTCGTCTATTATGCACGTTTTTAAAAACTAACAATGTTGACGCACGAGATTGTTAATCCTCATATTATAATATATCTAACTGTAGATACTTATTGTTTATTAGACAAATAATCATTTTTTATTGACCGCCTCTGAAACCAGCTGTGCAACTTTTTAAAACACTTGTTGTATTGTTTTTTAACAAACAAGTCTGGTAAACATGTTATTAGAGTATTTAATTGTAGAAACACTGCACGTTATATGTCATGGTGACCGTATGACGATCCAACTCTTGAACGCAGATTGCGTATTTATAACCCAGCGTATATTGCCTGTGGAAACTGTTATCTTGAAGAACTTTGACTAAATCTGGATTCGTCAAGTGTACGGCCGTGTCCTTACCGAAAGTACTTGATCGTTACGCTTGTTTGTATGAAAATAACCTACTCGTGCGGTCAATCAAGTCACGTTTGTTCGTCGTCATTCATGTAAACGATCGCATTATCGCAAATTTTCGTGACAGACGATTTCGGTTAAGACACAGGGTAGCAACGACAGGTTTGTAAATGCAAGATGTCCGAATTTAAAAGAAAAGTAGTAGAATATAAAACAGTTGCGATAAGAAATATTGTATCTTTGAAAATATAAAAAGCACAGTTTTTGCTTCTTTGAGCCTTTATTACAGGGTTTAAAAAAAAAGATTACCAAATATTATTAAACCCAAAAAAAAGGTAAAGAATACAATTAATTCAGCTTTTACTAAGAGATTTACACTGGCCATATTGCTCATAATTATCCATTTTATTTTGAAATGAAAATATGGTAGAGTATTTTTACTTTTTTTTTAACACAGTGTTTGTGCCTGTAATATAGTGAGATACTATATTATACATATAGTAGGGTTGGCAACCCTATTTGTACATCACTCCTGATGCGATCTTGATACGGGTGGAGCGCCTCTGAAATGATGTCCACTTACGGCATTTCTGTTCATGAACACAGGGTCCACTGGCATCGTCGTTGAGTCTCAAAAGGTCACCGTCGCAGACGCATCCCGTGTAGGGTTTGCAACCATCGGAGATCGGCAACCTCTTGTTTGCACAGGTCCTTATGCATCTTGAGTTATTTCGTGTATAATGCTCATTTTGCGGGCATGAGGGCTCTATAAACATAACACATAATATAACATCACGCCTGTAATCACCTTAAGGTTAGACAGAGGTGTACTTATGTACAGTACCCCATATTTCGTTTCGTTTTCTGGAATGGAAAAGCCTTAGAATTGATTATCACCAAAGAACTAATAAACACAATAATGGTTTACTATTCTCAACTCAGTTTTGAGTCTAGCTCGCCTTGTACCTTAAATGAACTGACCATAAATGAATGATTACGAGAGAAATAATGTTACATAAAATAGATAAAGAAAAATTGAGTAAAGTATAAAAAAAAGATACAATTAAAAATAAAGAAAGAAGAGTCACCTCGACGGTTACTAGATATGACGGATGTATAAGATGATGATGATTTAGAAATAGATGATGCTTGTACACTGGAATAACTTAATGAATTCCCATTTGAAGTTGTCTTTTCTTGTGTTGCTGCTGCGAAAGCTTTAGATTCTGCATGAGCTGTATTTACTTGATACTTTGGATGGTTCGGATTTTTCGGATCGTCTCTACAAGCTGAAAAGGTAAATGATGGAAAGCATGACTCACGGAATGTCGTAAAAGTATGTTAGTGAATGTGAAAGATATGAAAGATATATAAAGTTAAATTGGTCACGACGCAATGCTAGTTAAAGAGATAGTCCATAATTTAGGCGATTAGCATGCATCGAATGCTAAAATGACACAATTTGAGCAGACATATGTATTTACAGAAGAATAAGCTTCCTACGGACGTATTTCTCGGACATTAATTCTACCGTTTTGTGTGAGTGCAAAATGATGTGGACCCTGCTTCCAATTTAACCATTTTTTTTAATACCTACTCACCATTCTAGGTTGTGTGTAAACAATAGCAACAAAAAAGTATTAACGATTCGTTTATAAGCAACGTTTTTAAAAACCAATCATGTTGACGAACGAGATTGTTAAACCCCATGTATATTTTGAATTATTGTGAAAATACTTATTGTTAATTAGACATAAATATGCATATTATTTAGTAACACACAAATGCACATGTTTTCGAAATGAGGATGCGGCTTCCTCACAATGAAATATCGTGAGGAAACTTCACCGTTTTGAGAGCAGTAGTAATGAAACAATTTACACAAAGTAAAGCGACTTATGAGTTGTAGGTACACTACCTACAACTGCAGCCAACGACCTACAACTCGTAAGTCGCGGCCATTACCACTGGGCCACCACTGCACTCCATGCCATGCCATCCAATATCACATACCAGTAGCATCACATACTTAGGTTCGTACCTATTTATTTTCAGACAGAAAGAATGCACTTCAAAATGTAACTGATTCGTTTAGTTAATACCTATAATGAAAAGATTGCACACACAAGGTGGCTAGACCACTGTGTTGTGTCTTTTTCTGCTTGGCAGACAATTATTAAGGTGGGTATAGAGGAAGACGTATATACGTCGGATCACTTACCGATATACATTGAGTGTGACCTGAATATAGTGAGGCCTAAAATAGTAACGCATAATGCACCGCGCTCTAGGGTTATATGGGGGGAAAGGGACGGATGTCAGGTCAAACGTTATCATGACTTGTGTACCAATAGGTTGCGTGACATTGATTTTCCCAAAGAGTTTGCGGAGTGTAGTTATGGGTCTTGCAGCTCGGTAGCACACAAAGGTATATTAGATAATCTGTACAAGGATATTATAGGTATTTTATGTAATGCTGCGGAGTTGACCAATACTGCGGGAGAGTGCAGGCCAAGGAGAGGCAAAGTGTTGTGTGGATGGAACAGTAATGTACGAGACGCTCACCGGGAGGCCAGACACAAGTTCAAATTATGGGTAGCACTTAACAGGCCGACAAGTGGAACAGTATTTGACAAAATGACCGAGTCGCGTAAAGTATTTAAGGGGCGCCTGAAATGGTGTCAAAAGAACAAAGACCAAATCAAAATGGACATCATAGCAAAGCAAAGAGCCACAAATAACTTTGGTGAATTTTGGAAATCCACTACTAGGTTGGATGCTGGGCCTGGGCTACCGGTGAGAGTAGGAGGAATCAGTGATCCAGTGAGGATTGCAAATATGTTTATGGAACATTTTAAGGTGCAGTCGCCTCTGGGCCCCTCTGTTGCAGTGGGTGATGTTGAGTCCGACCGTAAGACGGGGCAACCACTGATACATTTTTCGGCAAAACAAATAAAAGCCACCATTCAAAACATGAGCAGAGGTAAGTCCCCCGGCCACGACGGACTCAGCATTGAACATTTCAAATTTGCGGGTGTGCACCTGCCGAGAATTCTTTCCTGGTTCTATGCAATGTGCATTAGTCATTCGTTCTTGCCAGCCGAACTAATGCGAACTATAGTTGTACCTATTGTTAAAAATAGGACAGGGGACATCTCGGACAGAGGAAACTACCGTCCAATTTCCCTGGCGACTACCTTGGCTAAAATACTGGACAGTATGCTTAACTCATATTTGAAAAAATATTTAAGTTTGCACGACGCACAGTTTGGGTTTCAACCTGAACTGTCGACCGAAAGTGCCATGCTGAGTCTAAAGAATACTGTCCAGTATTACACAGAACGCAAAACGCCAGTGTACGCCTGTTTCCTGCATCTTTCCAGAGCCTTCGACCTGGTGTCATATGATGTGCTTTGGAGAAAGCTAGGGGACAGAAATGTACCAGAGGAAGTTCTGAAAATCCTGCGGTTTTGGTATGCGAATCAGACAAATAGTGTCAAGTGGTCTGGAGCTTTCTCTGAGTCATATGGGTTGGAGTGTGGTGTGAGGCAGGGGGGGTTGACGTCTCCCGGACTCTTCAACCTATATGTCAATGATCTCCTAGAGGAGCTCAGCGGTATGCGTGTCGGCTGCCGAGTTGGTGGTGTTAATATTAACAACATCAGCTACGCGGACGACATGGTACTGCTGGGCCCGACTGAGGGATCTATCAGAGATATGCTGAAGGTGTGTGAAAGGTACGCTGAAGCGCATGGACTTGTCTACAATGTCAAGAAATGTGAGTACATGGTCTTTAGGGCCGCCGGTAAGTGCTCTGATCATACACCTAATTTCACCCTAAATGGCATGAACATAACTAAAGTCAACCAATTTAAATACTTGGGGCACATACTTACCGACGACCTTAAGGATAATGTAGACATCGAGAGGGAACGTAGGGTACTAGCGGTCCGAGGTAATATGTTGGCCCGTAGATTCACCCGTTGTACCGACCAAGTCAAAATCACCCTATTCAAGGCGTATTGTCAAGGTTTGTATGCGGGGGGTCTATGGGTCTGCTATGCCAAAAGATCGCTAGATGCCTTGCGAGTCCAATATAATAATGTTTTGAGGATGCTGTTGAGACTGCCCCGGTTCTGTAGTGCATCAGAGATGTTCTCGCAGAACCGAACCGACGGATTTAACGCAGTCATGCGCAAAAAAGTTGCATCACTGATGTTTCGAACACGGGTCAGTAACAATAGCATCCTGAAAACAGTGGCGGAGAGTCCTTACTCCCCCATTCTGAGGCATTTTGTGGGGATGATGGTCAATCAGGGTTTACCACCGTGAAGTGATCGTTCTCTGCGCAACCTGCTTCGGACTCAAAAATTGTGACTGTGTTTTTTGTTTTATGTTATCTTATTTTCTAACACTAGTTTTAAGGAGTTTTACTAACAAAATGGACCATATTGTTGTCTGAAATCAATAAATAATAATAATAAATAAAATGAGAGTAGAAAGATTAATTGAGCTGAAGAACATGGATTGTGTGAAAGATGACATAGCTAGAAAGAGTGAATAGGTACTGTAATACGGCCTAATATATATTGAAAGATGTATGAAAGAAAAAGATATACTGCGCTGACCCAAAACAAATTGGGGTATCGTCAGAAGGAGGTTGGCGATGATGAAGAGGATTCACTGGACTTCATTAGTCATGGTGACCCTATAACGATCCAACTCTTGAACGCACATTGCGTATTAATAACCCACCGCATATCGCCTGTGGGAACTGTTATCGTTAAGAAATTTGGCTAAATTTTGTATCGGAAAAATTTAAGAGACGAACTGAAAAAGCGAGTAGACGGAGACGAAACGGATATGACAACTTATGGGTTCATTTAAATAAATACTCATTGGATATAGGTGCCGTATCTAAAACAGCAATATCAAATAGTAATTATATTTTGGAGGAATATTCACAGTAGCTGACGAGGAGGAAAAGAGCTTTAGCGTTCGGTGATTTCAACTACGATCTGCTTAATCCAAGCCGACCAATTAAAACTTATGCATAGATGCTGTTAGAAAATGGACACCTAAACAACACTGATGAAAAACTTAGTAACGCTGACACTGCTACAAAATAAAACTATCATTGATCATGTCTCATCCAAACTTAACAATCATAAAATTTTATATAACTAGTGTGGAGTCTCCAATGTCGGATCACAAGCCAATGTATTTCGAAGTTGGCAAATATGCACCTGAAATGAAAAAGAAAGTAAAGTAAAGCGCTTTACCAAACAATAGAAAGTAAAATAATGAAGGCACACAATAAAAGAAGCAGTAAATAAAAATAGAATAATACCGAAAGTATAAGAACTGCCTCTTTCCGGGCACTTTGAAAATAGCAAAAGTTAGACATATCTTTAAGTCAGGGAAAAAGACTGACCCAGGTAATTATCGCCCTATCTCTGTCCTCCCATATTATCTAAAATATACGAAAAAAATATAATATAAACTCAAGACTATAAACTTCTTCTCTAAAAAAACAATATGGTTTCTGCGCAAAATCTAACACTAACTGCAACAATTGACCTTGTGACCAATCTAAATAGCAATATCGATAGATGCGCAGCGCTCGGTATATTTACTGACCGGAAAAAGTCATTTGATACAATTAGTCATAGTCTCCTCGAAAAACTACATGAAATCGGCATCAGGGATACTGCCCATGACATATACGGTTTAAGACATTTATTTCTCAAAAAGAATACAATTCACTTATCATGAGAAATACAAGTTATCATAATTATTAATACGAACTTAAGAAGAACGGCAGGTACTCGTAACTAAACTAGTAAGCAGTAGATGCACAAAAAAAAAAAAAAATAGTTTTGTGGGTAACAACAAAAAGTGAGTGTGCCATTACATATCGTTTCTTGATGGCAAGTCAATAGCAATTACGCAAAGTTAATAGTAGCAAGATGTAAATATTTTTAATTTGTTAATATTTCAAAAGATGGTTTAGTACCATAATATATTTTATACCTGGGTATGTATTTTAAATAAGTAGGAACTTAATGTAAGTAGAAAGTAGAAAAGAAATTATAAATCAAAGAAATAACACTGACTTTATAAATTGGATTTAGAATCGAGAGAAATCTTTCAAGATGTGGTGCTTTATGTTTTTTTTGTATAGATTAAAGGACTGGATCTCTTTTATGTCATTTGGTAATTTATTATATAACTCTGCTCCTTCATATAATAGGTTTTTCCTTCCGTAGTTAGTACGTGGTGGTCTTAGGCAGATGTTGTTTTTTCGTCTATTGATACGTTTTTGTGTTTGTCCTTTTTTTGTGAACGTTATTTTAGAGTGTATGTCTTTGTTTAACAGCTTGTGTACTAATATGCAGGTGTTATATTTATAAATCTGCGACAGTGTCATCAATTTAGTTTCCTTGTAAATTTTTTCCGTCGGAGTTAGATAGTGGTAATGGAATAATAGTTTAATTATTTTATTCTGACATGTTTCGATTTCTTTTAAGTTTGTTCTAGCTGCAGTGCCCCACACCTCTATTAGGTATTCTAGATGAGGTTTTACCATGGCATTGTATATAATAAACCTAACAGATTTCGGCAAGCAGCGAACGATACTTCGAAGCGCACCCATAATTGATGATAGTTTTGATCTTACTTTATCTAGGTGCGGCTGCCACGTCAAATTTTTATCCAGATGGAGACCAAGATACTTTTCTGAATCAACTTTGGTTATGGATTCGTTATTTATACATAGTGTGGAGCAAGTATCAATGTTTTTGTTTCTAGCACTGAAGATAATGTAGTTCGTTTTAGATGTGTTAACAGTCAGCAAATTGTCTTGGAACCATCTAAAAAGAGTATCTAAATCTTGCTGCGCTTGTTTAAGTATGTGATCGACATTGTTGCCAAACAAAAATAAACTGGTGTCGTCAGCATATAATATAATGTCACCAGTCAGATTCAGTTGATGTATATCGTTAACATATATTATGAAGAGCAAAGGGCCAAGAATGGACCCTTGCGGTACGCCGTAGGTTAAAGTTTCGCAGTTACTTTGCGTATCACCAAACCGAACAATTTGCTGTCTGCTAGAGAGATATGATCGAAACATTTCGTGGGCAGTCCCCCTGATGCCGATATCATACAGTTTTTGGAGAAGCAGGCCATGGCTAATTGTATCAAATGCCTTTTTCAGGTCGATAAATATACCGAGTGCAACGCGTTTTTCATCAATATTAGTTTTTAGGTTTGTCACTAGATCGATTGTTGCAGTTAGTGTATTGGATTTTGCGCGGAAACCATATTGTGTTTTAGAAAAGAAGTTAATAGTTTTGAGATAATTATCTAACCGGTTATATAGTATTTTCTCGTAGATTTTAGATATTATCGGGAGGACTGAGATGGGGCGATAATTGCCCGGGTCGGTCTTTTTCCCTGACTTAAAAATTGGACTCACTTTCGCTACTTTGAGAGTATCAGGGAAGAACCCGTTTTGAAAACAATAGTTAATACTCTTTGTTAGTTTGTTCAGTATTAAGTTTTTGATGCATTTTACGGTTTTACAACTAATGCCGTCAAGGCCCGTACTAGTGTTGGGATTGAGATTATCTACAATTTTACTTACTTCCTCTTCCGTAGTTGGAGTTAAATACAGTAGTTCGCGGGAAGTAGACTTTGACACCGTTTGATTGCTTGTCTGCGTATGTGTTTGCGTTTTGATTTTATTTGCTAGAATAGACCCTATAGTGGCAAAGAAGGTGTTAAAATAGTTACATATTTCTTTAAGGTCCGTAATTGGACCCATTATTGTATCTAGTTTTGAAGGAGCAGAGCACGACTTTGTTTTGTTTCCAGCTAAGTTTCCGATTAACTTCCACATTTTTAAAGGTTTTCTTTCACAATTTTTGAAAGCTTTGTAATAATAACCATTTTTTGTACTTTGGATTTGTTCAGACACGGCATTTCGTAGGGCTATGAAGTCTTTTCTTATTGATTCATCGTTTGGATTTTCCTTGTATAAAGACCACAGCTGATTTTTTTTAGTTATCATTCCAATTATGTCTTTATTAATCCAGTCTGATTTAAGCGTATTTTGAATTTTGAATTTTGAATTTCGGTATTCTATTTTTATTCACTGCTTCCTTTATTAGATGTTCAATGGTATCGTAGTTATTGTCAGAGATATTCGTAACTGTACTTTCTACTGTGTGATAAAGGGCTGTGTAATCTAAGGTGTGATACTTTATTTTCTTTTTCGTTTCCAGTGTATATTTTCCAACTTCTAGGTATATTTGCTTGTGGTCTGACATTGGTGATTCCACTATAGTCATATGGAATTTATGATTTTTCAGATTTGATGACACATGGTCAAGAATTGATTTTTTTGTCAGTGTATCACGGGTGCTGAATTTTTTATCAATTTTATTCAAGATCGTGTGTCCATTTTCTAGCAATATTTTTGTATATTTATTAATTGATCGGTTAGGATTGAGTAGATCGTAGTTGAAATCACCGAACACTAAAGTTCTTTTCCTCCTCATCAGCTGCTGTGAGTATTCCTCCAGAAACCCATTGCTGTTTGATTTTGGAGTTTTATAAATGGCACCAATATCCAACGAGTATTTATCTAAATGAACCCATAAGTAGTGATTGTCCTCCTTGCACATATCTTCTACATAATTGTGCTTTAGGCAGTCATGAACAAACATTGATATTCTGGTCTTATCTCTCGAATAGACAACAAGTTTGTTCGGATTGGTCATATGCAAAGTAACTGCGAATAATTAACCTATCGCGTACTGCAGGGATCCGTTCTTGGTCCCCTGCTGTTCATGTTATACGTAAATGACATTCATAACCTAAATCTGGCAGGCGACATAATACTTTGTGCTGATGACACAAAACTATTTTTATTTGAAAACAATATTGAAGAGGTTATCGAACAAGCACAACAAGATATGGACCCTCTCACTAGATGGTTCCAAGTCAATTTGCTTACTGTTAATACCTTTAAAACAAACGATATTAGTACCAGACGAAAAAACAACATTTGCTTAAGACCACTACGAACAAATTATGGGAAAAAAATGTATTTATTTATATATTTCCACAATCACTGCTATCATTACAGGAAAATTCCTAGTGCAGTCCTACTTTATACAAAAGAACCATAAAGCACTAGTTCAAATTTAACCCACCGCACTAATTTAATTTTTATCCTCATCAATGATTATTATTCATTATTAACTAATTTGCTATATATAAAGAAACTAGAATACCTACTCTGTATTTCCGAAACATTACAGTAAATAAAATAGTGGAATTGCTATTGACTTGCCTTCAAGAATCACAACTCTGTAAAAATTGTGTGTCTAATGAGTTACTTATTTATTTTCGAATACCTTCCTCTTAAGTATTTCTTATATCTAGTTTTAAGATTACCTTGTATTTCTCATATTAAGCTTTTTGAGAAATAAATGTCTTAAACCGTAAATCTGGATTCGTCGGCGTCGTCGTTGGTAGTCTACCGCCGCCGCGCCGTGTCCTAACCTAAAGTTTCTGTCACGCAAGAGCGCGATCGTAACTTAAAATAACAAAATTAACAAAAAATAATTACTAACGTCCAAGTGCTTCGCTCATGACTCCTGTTGAGATATTTAAATTCGGGTGGAGGATCTCTGAAATTATGTCCACTTACGGCATTTCTGTTCATGAACACAGGGTCCACTGGCATCGTCGTTGAGTCTTACAAGGTCACCGTCGCAGACGCATCCCGTGAAGGGTTTGCAACCATCGGAGATCGGCACCCTCTTGTTTGCACAGGTCCGTATACATCGTGAATTATTTCGTGTATAATGTTCATTTTGCGGGCATTTGGGCTCTATAAACATAACACGTACTATAACATAACGCCTGCAATCACCGAAGGGTTAGGCACAGGCGTACCCATATACACACATTTCGACAGATAAGTTTAACTCCCATGTAATAAATAGCGGACAAGCCTATTGCCAACGACCGGGCGCTAATCCAGACTCCGGGCTGCTACTGAGAACGCCAAAAAAAATAAAGTCCAAATAACTGCCCGATCTGGGAATCGAACCCATGCGGAGCAGTAGCGCTATAATCTTATATACACTACCATAATTAATCATTACAAATGCGAAAGCAGCTCTGTCTGTTTGTCGGTAAGTCTAAATAAGATACTCGTATTCTTTATCTCGGTAGTACGTCCCCGTAGGACCTCCAAATGAACGAAAAGAATTTTTGCAAATTTAGGCACATTACCAGCCTGTGCCTTTCAGACCCCGCAGTCTTATAAAAAGCTATCGTCGATTTGTCACCCATCCTTCAAAACGGATTGATCCATATATCTACCTAATTATCTTTGAAGGCGTTTGACTTAACATTCTGATTAAAATATAGAAATAACATCATGTGTGTTTTTGCGACCCTCTGAAGCGTAAGATGTAAAATTATTAAAGAAATAAGATTACCTGAATCACATGGTGGTGGCTTGTGACCGCTGAAAACACCTCCTACAAAAGTCAAAATACAAAAACCAACGTAAACCAACATAACAACTGAACTGTCTCTAGTTAGTACCACTGCTGTAGTATTTATTATCTTCGCCGTACAAACATTAACTATTCACTATCTGTTGAAAAGGTTTCAAACAATTAAAAAACATATATGATTACAGTTGAATAAATTCGATAAAACAATTAAACTGAGCAAACATTTGCACGATTAATCAATAAAAAAAATATGTTTACCGTTTAGTCGTAAAATAAAATAATAATCATTGGTTTTGTGAGCGACATTTAACACGGACGGTGTGTTTTTATCGGGACATTGCGCACTTTTGAGGACAATAAAATTATTTTGCCAAATAAAGATGTTCTATTTAGATCAACGGATATATTAATTGACTGGGACGTTTTGTTTTAAATTTGGTAGGTAGGGTATATGGAAACGATGCACTGTCTTTAATTGTAATTATAAAATCTGCTAAGTGTGACTTTGATATCAGGTCCTGTATTTTGAGTACCTATAGATACGAAAGATCTTTTTATTATTATTAACTAGATTCTGCCCGCGACTTCATTCGCATGGAAGTCGTCGTAAGACACCATAATATACTAAAATAATAGCTACGTTTTTTTTTTTTTAAATCTTGTAAGTACTATGTTTGTAGCTTTGGTCTCAGCAACCAAAATGTGCAGGACTTTTGAAGCAGGAAGTGAGTGTCACTCGACGTGGTGCTAGAGATTGACACTATTGGCAGCTCACTACAAGCTCACTTCACTTTAGTTTTCACGCTGAGATTTTACAGAACAGAACGGCTGTTGCACAGAGCATCATTATAATACTGGTATAGAGTGCCATCTCAAGGGATTTTTATGCCAACCTGTCACAAGTAACGCCACCTGGATTTCATGTTCCATAACTAACCATACTATTATGCTTTTATATACATCCCGCCCTTCACCACTTCCTAGTGCTTTAGCTGGGAAGAAGAAGTGGCGCAACAAACTCTCCAGCAGCACAGCTGTCTGTTCGGTTAGAAAAACCATTGAACTATACAATTATAGGGTAATCAAAGTTAAAAAAAAAACGAAGCACAGAAAATCATATTAAATTATCTGCCATATGTAAGCTAGCCACGCCAATATACCCAAAACAGAAACTCATTCGCGCACTCGGTGCGAAACCAATAAGACGCGCACTCGGTGCGGAACCAATAAGACGTATACCGCTTAATTACCTGCGCGTGCAAAATTATTTACGAAATATCTTCCACCTACGCACCGACCTATTCATCAACATGGTGAAATGTGCTAAGTGCGGGAAACTGGTGACGAAAAAAAGTCCGGGCATACAGTGTTCTAAGTGCAATAAATGGATTCATGCATCATGTGCTTCAATAACAGCAGATCAATTGAACGTATTATACTCAACGGATGCCGTTGATTGGAGATGTCGTTCATGTGTGGGTAATGCTAAACCAAAACGTCTATCCTGCATCTTGCCCGACGTCGAGGACGAAGACATCACAGACACGGAGAACCTTATGGACACCAACATAACCCAACGCATTCTCAGTGATATACGGCGAGAGGTACGCGACATAATAAAAGAAGAGTTGCAAAGTACCCTACAGTTCTATTCAGACAAAATTGATGAGTATGAACAAAAGATAAATGGGTACGAAAACAAGCTAAAAGTAGTCGAAAACCAGAACGTTGAGCTGAAAAACAAATATAAAAACCTCGAACTTAAAAATGAGGTAGTGGAACAAAAACTGAATGCAATGGAACAAAGCCAATTAGCCAACAACATTGATATTTGTGGGGTAGCTGAAACAGAAGACGTAGATAGTGTCATAAAAAAACTATGTTCCAAGTTAAACCTAAAACCCGAGGATGTCGTCAACACACACACAAAAAAAAGTAACCGACCTGAAGCCAAAGAAAAAAAAGTCCCCCATGTAATAATCGTGACCCTTAAGGAAGGCTGTCGGGATCCATGGCTGCAAGTCGCGAAGACTCAAATTATTACTGGAAAAGACCTAGGTTGTGGTGAGGATAACAAAATATACATCAGAGAAAGTTTATCACCCACAACGGCCTACCTACTTTGGGCAACGAAGACTGCACTGAAAGGAACTAATATATGTAAATTCGTATGGTGTAAGAACGGACAAATATTAGTAAAAAGGTACGAAAAGGGGAAAACCCACAATATTCGATCCGAGAAGGATATACAGAAGCTCGCCTCTGAATTTAAAAATAATCAGGACATATGAAGCCTCATCACATTAATAGTAAGTTTCCCCTTACCAATCTAATTAACACCAAAAATGGATGACACACATGATAACATAAATGAAAATACATACAAACACTGGAATAAATACACAGATGAATTATCAGATATTTACAACTCAATAACAATGCTTCACGTAAATATCAGATCAATGCTGAAGAATTTCGCTTCACTCGAACACATCATCATGAACTGCCCTCAAACTATTCACCTGGTCATCATTACCGAGGCAAACATCTCTGACAGGAATAAATCATTGTTCGAACTTGTGGATTACGACATGAATACTCAGTTGCGTGATTCTAAGAAGGGAGGTGGAGTCATCGTATATGTGCATAAGAGCATTTGCTTCACCAGACTACTTTCGCGTACACATAACTTCGAGTGTGTAACCGGCGAGTTAAAAACGGACTATGGTTCAACGATTGGTTTGTGTGCCGTGTATAGACCACCAGAATAAGACCCTGTTCATTGAGGAGTTGCGTAGTCTAATTAATAAATTTCCACCAATAAACAATGTCGTTCTGCTAGGCGACACGAATATCGATTTAAAACCTTTTCTTTATATAAAATTATCAGACCTTTTCTTTATTTGAGTCAATAATGGAAGATGTCCTTGCGAAACTTGCATCCAGTAACAAAGCCGCAATTATTTGTGGTGATTTTAATATTAATATTCTGGAAAATAATTCAAATAGCAGTAGATTACTAAGCCTTTTTACATCGTTCAATTTATTTAATGTTTTTACCGAACCGACTAGAGTAACTCCAACTTCTGCTACTTGTATTGATAATGTCTTCTGCGATTTTGATTATTTAGAAAAAGCCATCGTAAATTTTCTGCCGTCAGATCATAGTGGACAAACGGTAACTTTTAGGTTTAAAACACCTTTACAAAAATTGCGAATTCAATTTAGACCAATAACTACTGGCAAATTAAATAGTTTCAATAGTGCCCTAAATAATAAGTTAAATGTTCTGGGCCATAATATGGACGATGCAGATAAATTTTATGAGGATTTCTTTTCATTAGTCCACACTGAATTCAATAAAACTTTTGAAAAGAAAACAAAAAATATTTGCACTAAATTTATATTTAGTGACTGGGCAACCAGAGGTATTAGGATTAGTAGAGAAAGACTGTTCGAGTTGTATGGCCTTAAGCCTTACATTAACACTGAAACTTTCAATAAGTATGTTGCTACATATTCCAAAATTTTTAGAAATACCTGCAAAATGGCTAAAGCCCTGTACATTAGCAACAAGATCAAAACAGCGGAAGATAAAATAAAAACTGTTTGGAAAGTTATAAATAACGAAACTAGTAGGAAAAAAATACGAAACATTGAATATACATTGGAGACTTCACGTGGTGCCATAAGTTCTAACTTAGAAGTAGCTCAAGAATTTGTAAATTATTTTACTAATATACCATCTAAAGCTACGGAGGCTTTAAATTCCTCACCCAAAGTCTCAATTGATTTATTAAGAGCGAACGTTCCAGGCTGCCCGGTTGAATTTCAATTTAAACATATAAACCCTATGATAGTTATAAAAGCTTTTCGGCAAATAAAAATCAAGTTGACCGAAGATCTTTGGGGAATGTCTATCAAAGTTTGTACATCCATAATCGAGACCATAGCACCATACTTAGCTTTAATATTTAATTTGTGTGTAGATCAAGGAGTCTTCCCGGATTTAATGAAATACAGTAAGGTTATACCACTTTTTAAATCTGGGGATAGCAAAGACACCAACAATTATAGACCAGTATCCGTGTTGCCGGTATTCAGCAAGGTGTTCGAAAAGGTAA
The DNA here is from genome assembly GCA_963555695.1 of Dasypolia templi. Classification (NCBI taxonomy): domain Eukaryota; kingdom Metazoa; phylum Arthropoda; class Insecta; order Lepidoptera; family Noctuidae; genus Dasypolia; species Dasypolia templi. The sequence goes on from OY743147.1 coordinate 12,270,132, forward strand.
TGCTCAATCAAATGCTTAATCATTTTAACATAAACAAAATCTTACACGAACAGCAATATGGTTTCAACAAAGGTCGTTGCACGACTGATGCTGGTGTCACTTTACTAAAACACATATTTACAGCGTGGGAGGAGGCCCAAGATGCCATAGGAATTTTCAGTGACCTCTCCAAGGCATTTGATTGCGTTAATCACGAAACCTTGCTCCTAAAACTGGAGCATTACGGACTAGGAAAACCTGCGCTAAGTTTAGTTAGATCTTATTTACAAGATAGACGGCAAAAAGTTCAAATTAATGGTGTCAATTCACTTGGATTAAAAGTAAAATTGGGTGTTCCACAAGGCTCGATATTAGGTCCTTTCCTCTTTTTAGTATATATTAATGATCTACCCCATTTATTAAAAAAACAACCACAAATGGTGTTATTTGCTGATGATACTTCTTTAATTTTTAAGATAAGTAGACGTTCATTAAATCTTGACGACGTAAATAACGCACTGCTGCAGGTACAAAATTGGTTTACTGCTAATAATTTAGTATTAAATGGGAAAAAAACAAAATGCATAAGGTTTGCTTTGCCGAATGTTAAAAGTACTGATTGTGACATAGTATTGAATCAAGAGAAACTAGAATTCGTTGATAAAACGGTTTTCTTGGGGATCACGCTCGACTCGAGGCTGCAATGGGGTCCCCATTTAACATCTCTTGCAGGACGGCTAAGTTCAGCAGCATATGCTGTAAGAAAAATCCGTCAGTTTACTAATGTAGATACCGCGAGGCTGGTCTATTTCAGTTACTTTCATAGTATCATGTCTTACGGTATCTTATTATGGGGACGCGCTGCAGACATCGAGTCTATTTTTATTCTGCAAAAAAGAGCCATTAGAGCAATATATGGCCTCCGCAGGCGCGATTCTTTTTTGTTTAAAGATATTAACATCATGACCGTACCTTGTCAATATATATATGAAAACATCATGTACGTAAGGAAAAACTTAAATCTGTTCAGTAAAAGAGGTGAGAGACACAACTATGGGACTAGAAATAGGGACCAATTGGTTCAACCGGGTTTCAGGCTGGCTAAGTAGATTCATCCTTCATGGGGTACTGTTTAAAATGTTATAATAAAATACCTCCCCACATACTCCAACTGAACGAAACGAAGTTCAAAACCTGTATCAAACGCACACTATGCAGCCAAGCATATTATAAGTTGTAGGATTACATCTCTGACAAAAATGCTTGGCTCAACGCTGGTTCTGCTCCACAAGGGCGCCTAAACAATTGATTAGCATTCGGAAATATTGTTGGAGCTGCTGAAGATTGTAAAAACTGTCTTTGCACTGTATAAATTCAGTCTTTTAGTATTGTATAATTGCAAAGCACACGTGTGAGCACTATGTGGTACCTACTATAAAGCTACCCTATACTGGGCACGTCTGTCATTGACTTGAATGTGCCCTGGCGGCTGAGAGTATGTCACGCTCACTCTAATGTCTCGCTGGTGGTGGCGTGTGTGTTGGATCATTAAGTTCCCTTCAAAATGGTTGAGCTGAATGGTGCTGATCCATACGTCATGTTCGTGAACGGGCGCCGTCAGTGGGGACTGGTCATCTCTTGGCTGCCACGCCTTTTTGTTTTTTTTTTTTTAAATTTTTCTTTTCCGATTTTTATGTTTTTTACTACGGGTCTTTCTACATCGTTCTCACATGTTTAATTTCAACAAGACTGATGTAACAAATTTTCTGTAACCATATTATTTAAAAGAGTGTCCATGGAGTTTCTTGCCCGTTCTTCTCCATAGGTACCTACTTCGCTTTGGAATGGGCAACTAGCTTCATATTTCTGACTGACCGACCCCTTGACAATTCAAAAGTGCCTGTAATGGGTTTATTTTAAATAAATGCTTTGAGTTTGAGTTTGAGTTGAAACAAAAAACCTCTATAACTAAATTGTATTTGATTCCGGAATAAACCAGTTTACTCGAATAGATAAGCGAGGTGAGTGCATAACAAAATCATGCATAGATCATATATTTATACGAAGTGTTTAGCCGACCACTTCATAACCGGTTGCGCGCTAGTGGACAATACATTTGTAAACAAAGCTAGTCAATATAAAATCATAAGCAAATTAGATAATAGTAAGTTGCAAAGTGAGTTAAGTAAGATTAACTGGAGTTTGGCCTTGGATTACGAGAACCCAACAGATATTTTATGTTTTATATTAGATCGTTTTTCCTATGTATATGAAAACTGTAAGTATAATGTAAAAATAAAACTTGAGAAAAGACAAATGTGTAAATGGAAAAGTAGCAGAGTAGATAAAATGTGTGTAAAAAGAGAACATACATGCAGACAAACTATACAATGTATGGTTTTGACTTCGCTACGATTTTATTATATATAAATAAAGTCTTCTGCAAGAACCTCTTTCTTGCTGACTGGTAAAGTTAAAACTGATTTGGCGAGGCAGACGCTCCGCCATCTTTAATTGAGGGAAGACTGACAGTGAGCTTGTAGTTGGAAGCCACAAGATGGCACTGCCTACCCGCGTTAATGATTTAGACGCATAAAAAGCAGAATTAATAGTCTATGAAGGATTAATGATCTGTGATCTGTAACAAAACGTGCGGAGAAAATTCGGTTTTGGACCAGGTGTACCGTACCGTGAGGGTCCGTAACGTAGCATGATCAACTTTATGAGTCAAAATGACAGACTTACTTTATTCATCTGTCATTTTCTCTATTTTTGTCATGCTACGCGTGCAGGCAGGAAGCACTGATTGAAGACTCTTAGTCACTTAGTCTTTAGACTTAGACCTTTGAAAATAAATAAGGACCCCAAACCGATTTTTTGGCACCTAAGCGACTCTGAAATAGGCTAAGTACTCCTACACACTTAAGCTTATTTTAGTCCTTATTATAATTTTCCTTGAATTTCTGCCAGTAGGTAAGTTTAATTCTGTAAGTACTTTTTCTGTACTTACTTTTCGTGTTAATTTTGTAAGACTGTCATTATTATTAGATTCACAATTTAGGCTAAACTATTGTTATTATTTGTAGCAGTGACAAGTATCTGTCAGCTGTCACAGACACGTAAACAGTCCTGTATTTTTCGTCTGGTAACATTGACAGATACCCGTCACTAAAGTAGTAGACTAATTTAATGAATATTGTTTGGCTGTTGCCAGTCGATACTTTTGCCACAATTATCTTGGAAGTGTGACAGTTTCACTCTTGAATCATTTTTGCACGGCACTAAGGATTGAACTGTCGAACAGAGCGTTGCTAACAGTGGTTGAAGGAATTAAATCGAGGAATATCTTTTAAATCGTTGTTTCATTTCTGAGTTGAGGTTGAGTCCTTACAACTCAGAAGTGGGATTTATACAACACACCCACAATTTTTGGAAAATACAGTTAATATGGACCGTGACAGTAACCAATCGCATAGGAGTCGATCCCGCTTTACTCCACCCTTTGTAAGCATGGAACGTAAGCGTTGCCGCGATAATGAAGCCAGTGAGAATCGCGTGAGTAAGAAGAAACGTCGCAGGCGGCATACGAGTACGCCTAGCAATTCAAGCGACCATTACGAGAGGAGTCGATCTCGAACCCGGACTAATGGGCGGCGTCAACGAAGTCGGAAGCGTCGCCGCGAAGATGAGCATCGTTCGCGCCGCAGCCTGACGACACAGCAGAGTGAGGGTGACCAGGAAGGGAGGAATCGACCTCGAAAACGGACTGCTGGGCAGCGTCGGCGAAGTCGGAAACATAGCTGCGACGGTGAACATCGCTCGAGCCGAAGCCTGACGAGAAAGCGGAGGGAGCAGCAGCATACCGGACGCCATAGGCAGCCGTGTGACCGAAGTTACTCACCAAACACCGCAGTAAGTGAGGAACCACGCGGAAATATTCAGGTAAACAAATCTATATTTGCTAACAGTGAGACTCGGTTATTTTTGAATGAGTTAATTAAATCTTTGTCGGACGCGAAGCCAGAAGGCAATAAATTTCCGATGTTAGGTAATGTTATTCCTGAATTTGACCCCATGGTGAAAGGCCAAACGGTTCACATGTGGCTCAATAAGGTCGACGAATGTGCGAAGCTGTACCGTTGGGGTGATGATCAGATTATACACTACGCATTGCCCAGACTTGTTGGTGTTGCTCGTACATGGTACCAGGCCTTGCCTTCAATGTCATTTTCGTGGCCTGAGTGGAAAATTAAATTAGTTGATTCCTTTCCTAGTAGTGATGATTATGCAGAATTACTTACCGAAATGTTAAATAAACGCGTAAAATACAATGAATCGTTAGAATTATACTATTATGAAAAATTAAACCTGTTGAATCGTTGCGAGATTTTTGGGAGGCGTGCAGTTGATTGCTTGCTCTATGGTATTGAGGATCGTTCCTTGAGACTTGGTGCTAAAGCAGCCAAGTGTCAAGAGCCTGAAGAGGTTCTTAATTATTTCCAGTCTATTAAACAAAGTCGCGATTTTGACAAGTCTAAGATTAGCCAAGATAAAAGGACTTTACCATTGAGTAATACGAATTCGAATACTAAGCGGTTCGTTGGGAACGATTCAAAGTTATCTGGGCCACAATCTAGTGCATCTGTAACCTGTTTTAACTGTAAAGAAGTAGGTCATTTTAGTAATAAGTGTACAAAAAAAGCTGCTGAGATGTAATATTTGTAAAAGGCTTGGCCATGTAACGATCGATTGCCCGCAGCTGTCCAGCGAAAAGAGTAAAGATACTTCTAGTACAGAAAAGAAAGTTATGAAAGTCGATGTCGATGATACTAGTAATGAGAAATATATGATCTCGCTAAAGGTTAACGGTATTCTGGTTAAAGGGTATGTAGATTTAGGCAGTCAGTGCACATTGTTACAATGTAGCGTAGCAAAATCATTAGGAGTTAGTTGGTCAGTAGGCGAGTTACCCGTTATGAGAGGGTTAGGTAATAATATCGTCGTACCTATAGGACTGGCGCGTGTAAAAATAGATATTGACAATATCATAGAAATGGTTGACGTTTATGTAGTGGAAGATGGCATAATTAAATATCCCGTGTTAGTTGGTCATAGTTTTACAGAAAAACCCGGAATCATCATTACAAAAACCACAAATTCCTTAATCTTTAGCAAGGAAGAGACTAACAAATTGCGACTATTTCTTAAGGCGGATGTTGAAATTCAACCAAAACAAATGGCTATGATTCCTGTTTTTTCCGATAGAAGCTACTCTGGGTCTGTATATGTCAGGGGTTCATTAAGAGGTCAGCCTGGTAAGGAGTTTTACTTATTGCCGGGTGAATACTACCTTGAAAATAGTTCTGGAGCACTTCTAGTTCAAAATTTTTGCGACCATTTACTTATACTAAATAAAGATACATTGGTTTGTCGAGTTTACAGATCTGAAAAACGTTTTGAAATCAATATGCTAGATTTTAGCAACCTTGATACGAGTTCCGATCTGAATTATGGCAGTCACTTATCTAATGATGAGATATTTAGATTGAAGTCTCTGCTAAAGAGGTACGAGGGTTGTTTTTCCTCTTGTTTAGCTGATTTAGGGTATACTAACATAGTTCAAATGGAAATCGAATTGAACGATGCGAAGCCGGTGGTTTACCGACCTTACAGACTCTCATATCCGGAACGCGAATTGGTTCGAACAATGGTAACGGAAATGATTGACGCCGATATCGTTTGTGAGTCAAACTCACCCTATGCGAGCCCTATCCTTCTTGTGAAGAAGAAAACGGGTGAGAAGAGGCTCTGCGTCGATTACAGAGCCCTAAATAACAAGACTCGTAAAGAGCACTATCCTTTACCGCTGATCGATGACCAATTAGATAGGTTGTCAGGCAATTCTCTTTTCATTAGTCTTGACCTTGCATCTGGGTACTACCAGATTCCAATATCAGAGGGTTCACAAGAGCTCACGGCTTTTGTAACACCCGACGGTCAGTATCAGTATAAAAGAATGCCTTTTGGGTTAGCGAATGCTCCTTCAATTTTCCAAAGGGTAATGAATAAAGTTCTCTCTGACTTGAAATACGTTGTTATTTACATGGATGATGTCCTGATTCCCGCTAGCACATTTAATGATGGTTTAAGACGTTTAGAGGAAGTTCTCCAGCATTTGGCCAATGCAGGGCTAACTCTTAAATTGAAGAAGTGTCATTTCTTCCAAAAGGAGATAGAGTTTCTAGGGTTTTGTGTATCTGGAGATGGCATACGTCCGGGATCGCGTAAAACAATAGCAATTTCCAATTTTCCTGTACCCAAAAACGTACATGATGTAAGACGTTTTATAGGACTTGCAAGTTTTTTTCGTAGATTCGTCAAAAACTTTGCAATAATAGCATGCCCACTAACGAATCTTTTAAAAACCAAATTTGAGTGGAAATGGACCCCAGAATGTATATCTGCTTTTAACACGCTCAAAGAGAAACTCGTAGAACGACCTATAATAGCCTTGTTTGATGCGCGACTTGAGACTGAGTTACATACCGATGCTTCAAAGATGGGCATCGCAGGCATTCTTATGCAGCGAGGTAGTGACGGCCAGTTGAGGGCTGTAGCCTACTACAGTCGGAAAAACTCAGAAGATGAGCAAAAACTCCACACTTTTGATATCGAGACGTTAGTTCCGTGTTTATTTGCTAGGATTACAATTTAAAATAGTAACTGACTGTAATGCATTAAGAACGACTTTGACTAAGCGTGACCTAATACCCCGGATCGCGCGATGGTGGGTGCAGCTACAGGAGTACGACTGTACCATCGAATATAGGTCAGGATCACGTATGGCTCATGTGGATGCCCTGAGTCGTGCTCCTGTGGCTGAGCACACTGACGATACTAATATACATGTAATCGACGTATTACAAGTAGAGACAACCGATTGGATTGCGACCGTACAGAGTAACGACGAAGAGATAAAGCGAATTCGAGAAATTCTTCTCGACAATGAAACGAAATTCGTTGCCGATGTACGAAATAATTATCAGCTGAAGGGTAACTACGTATACCGTATCTTAGATGATGGTATTCGTTGGGTGGTACCGAGGGGTGTTAGGTGGCAAGTTTTACGCATGAACCACGACAATGTAGGGCATTTTGGCTTTGATAAAACACTGAGTAGGTTAAAGGCAACATTTTGGTTCCCGAAAATGCGTCGGTTCACAAAAAAATATGTATCATCATGCTTACAATGTGCTCACCATAAAGCACCATCAGGCCAAAAGGAAGGGTTATTGCACCCTATCCCAAAAATAGAAATTCCATTCCATACGTTGCATGCGGATCATCTCGGCCCGTTTGTTCGTTCTAGAAGTGGCAATATGTATATTTTAGTTATTGTTGATGCATTCACAAAATTTCTTAATATACGCGCCGTGAAGGATACGAAAACTTCAACTGCAATCAAAATTTTTCATGAGTACTTTAGTTACTTTGGTGCTCCATCCAGGCTAATTACAGACCGAGGTACGTGTTTTACTAGTGGGAAGTTCAAAGAGTTTATAGAAAAATTAAACATAAAACACATACTAAACGCGGTAGCTACTCCTAGGGCGAATGGGCAGGTCGAGAGGTACAATCGAACTATATCTGATGCCTTGAGCACCAAATGTCATGGCAACAATGAAAATACCTGGGATGATTATGTAGGAGACATTCAATTAGGTATGAATACGACTGTGAGTAAAGCAACGGGCAAGAGTCCCTCAGAATTATTATTCGGGTTCAAATTAATTTCGACATCGGAAAATATATTGGGAGACGCTATTTCTGAAACCACTCAATTAGTTAGTGGCGACGACCTAATGCAACTGAGGTCCGATGCTAAAGAGAAAATCGATAAGGATCAGGAAAAGGCGAAGGCCAGGTTTGACAAAAACAGAAAGAAACCAAAGTCATACAATGTAGGAGATCTTGTTAGAATTAAGAGGACAGTCATTGATAAAGAGCATCTAGGCAAATCTAAAAAGCTTACACCAAAACTTCAGGGCCCGTACCGAATCGTTAAAGCTTTACCCAACGACAGGTTTTTAGTAGAGGATACCCCGCTAACTAGAAAAGGAAACAAACGATACGAAAACATAATAGCAATTGATAAAATTCATCCTTGTCTTAATTTTAATGATTATTCGAGTGACGATGGCAACGAAAATGATAATAATGATAGTGAAACTGATAATGAGTAATGGGATTAATTATGACAGTAATATTAAGATTAATGAATTTAGAAGTATTGTTTTAATTACTTATTACGTTACTATGGTTATAACAATGTAAGGATATTAGATAATGTATGAATTATTAAGATGATTGACCGGATTTTGTTTGAATTGCGCATTGTGATAACTGTTTGACTGTGTATATGAAATTGATTGAGACTGAATGATTCGTGCAGATAATGAATGGAACTGAGACACAGTTCCGCACAGATTATATGATTATAATTGAATTGAAATAGTAATATGATTGATTGGACTGAAATAGTAATAAGAGCACAGGCTATGAACAATCAGTACAGAAACGAATGGTATCAACGAATTGGTATCGTACAGATGATTGTAGACAATAGCAGACCGTGCAAGATGTGTTTTAAGATAGCTTTAATAAGAGCATAGACTATGATGAGCAATTAGTGCAGAAACGAATGATATCAAGTACAGATATCGCACAGATGATTGTTTATCATAGTGGATCATGCAAGATGAAAGTTTTAGGTATTTAAAAAAAAATGTAACAAGTCATATATGAATGTATTAAAAAGTATAAAAAAAAAATGTTACGAAATTAAACTATATATAGAATTATTATTGTATTCGTACTTCAGTTGGTTTTTGAATATTTATTTTCTTGAAGTGAGGGGACTCACTTATTAAAGGATGGCCGAACTGTAAGACTGTCATTATTATTAGATTCACAATTTAGGCTAAACTATTGTTATTATTTGTAGCAGTGACAAGTATCTGTCAGCTGTCACAGACACGTAAACAGTCCTGTATTTTTCGTCTGGTAACATTGACAGATACCCGTCACTAAAGTAGTAGACTAATTTAATGAATATTGTTTGGCTGTTGCCAGTCGATACTTTTGCCACAATTATCTTGGAAGTGTGACAGTTTCACTCTTGAATCATTTTTGCACGGCACTAAGGATTGAACTGTCGAACAGAGCGTTGCTAACAGTGGTTGAAGGAATTAAATCGAGGAATATCTTTTAAATCGTTGTTTCATTTCTGAGTTGAGGTTGAGTCCTTACAATTTCATCTGGAAAAATTGCTTTCATCTGTGCATATAGAACAGGTAAGTTTGTATGGATATATGCTTTTACTCTTACATTCGCTGTCTACATCTCTATAGCTAGTTTCCTATCGCAGGTATGCTGGAAGAGATTTCTTTTGAAATAAGCATCAACTTTATTACTGAAACAGATAGTGTATGCAAGGGCGAACCGTTTTCGTAGTATAAGCGGCGAGTGAGCGATACACTCAGAATCGCACCTTCCAGATCAATAAAAGGTAGGTTTATAGGCGTTGGGGCGACCCGACCAAGGTGTGGCTGACACGTACCTGCCGGATGATCGGTGCCTGTCAGTCATACCGAAGGTGATTGGGCTCGGGTGGTTGAGCAAGCCTTTTTTTTTTTTTTTTTTTGGGTGGGAAATCATCAAATGACTTCTCCCGCTCTGGGTAGAGCGGGAGGGCGTGTCAGACTTTTACTGACTAAAACCCACCCGTGTTCCTTCAGTTGCCTGTGCCAGGGCCACGGTTTTCTCTGTGGAATAACCCGCGACCCTGAGGCGGGTTGAGCAAGCCTGCGATCCAATACTAGAAATAGGGGCTATTACCATCAGCCCCAAAGATGTAGCCCGTGCAGTCCCACCTTTACTTAACTGGAAATCTCCAGGGCCGGACTGACAAGCTTTGGATACTGCACAAGTTTTGGATAGAATGGTTACAAAGGTCGCACGCCCGCTTGGAATCCCAGTTCCAGTCAACCTTAGAGTCAGGGTCATTACCCTACTTCCTAACGATAGCAATAACGCACCTGCTCCTTAGTTCAGGTAGTACTACGGAACCCATAAATTATAGACCGATCACTTGTCTACCGACGGTCTCTAAAGTTCTTACATCAATTTTGAGAGCTAAAATAGACACACATATAGTCACAAACTCCATCATGTCTGTTTCTCAAAACGGATAAAGGAACGGGTCCCGCGTGGTACTAAGGAGCTGCTCCTCATTGATATGACCATAAGCCAAAAGGTTCGTTGTTTCCAAAAGGATCTATCGACATGCTGCATAGATTATAAGAAGGCCTATGACTCAGTGCCACATACATGTCTCATGAAGGTGCTGGAGTCGTATAAAGTAGATGCAACTCTACGAAACTTCCTGATGTTGTGAATCGGGCAATGGAGGATGGTCCTTAGCTATCCAGGATGTCGAAATATCCAGAGGAACAGCGAGCCCATAACGATCGAGCGAGGCATATTTCAGGGCAATAGTTTGAGCCTGATTTGGCTCTGCTTAGCCCTGAATCCGCTAAGCACACTGCTGGAGTATTCAGGTCTAGGCTATCGGCTGTCACTTTCTCTACATGGATGACCTAAAACGCTTTGCCCCCAACAATATGCAACTGATGGAGCTACTGAAAGTAAAAAGTATTAAATAGTCTTCTGTCAGGCGGAAACAAGGTGCGCGCCTTCAACGGTTGGGTCATGCCGGTTTTAATGTACTCTTTCGGCATACTCAAATGGACCGAACTTGACGCCCTGGATAGGAGGGTCCGTACACTGCTGACTGCAAATCGAATGCATCACCCACGATCATCGGTAATGAGACTGTATATAAAACAAAAGTGTAGAGGTCGAGGCTTTTTAAACTCTATGACCCTCCACAACCGCGAGATATGCAGGGAATATCTCCTAGAAACCGACGTGGGGTCGCAGTGGACAAGGGCCATACACCGCTCTCCTTGGTTAAAAAAATAATTGGCGCAATCCAGTATGGCTTGACACCTATGATCGCATGGAGGTATGGCAGAGTCAGGAGCTTCATGGACGCTTTTTCCGGGCCCTACATGGACCGGATGTAGGTCAACTAGCGTCCCTAGCCTGGCTGCGTTTCGGTGACCTCTTTGGGGAAACCGCAGGTTTTGTCTGTTCAATTACGGACGAAGTTACAATTACCGGAGATTTATTGTAAAGAACGACACGGTTGATATCTGTCGCGCATGCCACCGTCCAGGTGAATCCATAAGACACATTACCTCTGGGTGTTCTCGCCTAGCTAACGAAGAGTACCTGCATAGACACAACTTTTCAGCCAGGATAATCCATCAGCAACTTGCTCTAAAATACAACCTTGTGGAGTCAGAAGTGCCGTACTACAGGTATGTGCCTGACCCAGTTCTCGAAAATGGTAATGTCACATTGTACTGGAATCGAACCATCGTCACTAACAGGACTATTGTTGCCAAAAAGCCTGATATAATGGTGGTGGATCGAGTAGAGCGGCTCAACGCACCCCGCATGACAGTAACCTCGTGAAAGCCGAGAAAGATAAACAAATCAAGCATCTTTATTTGGATTGCGCGGCCAATGGTTTAATAGCCAAGAGCCTCGACCAACACCTGAAGAGGCTCTCGTTGGGCAGCTGGATCAAGGGGATGATTCAGAAAGCGGTACTTCTGGACATGGCTCGCATTGTCAGTAGGTTCCTCACTCTCTGGAGCCCTGACCGCCGGTAGCTTGGACCCGATGGTCTACCATTTTATATATTTTTTATTTTATTTATTGTTTGTTTTATGAAAATATTCTTATTTAGAAATGTAAAAGATAAGTTTTAAAATGAAATAAACGATTAATAGTAACACGTGAGTCAAGTGTGTGCTAAACACGCCTTTTTTTGGGTGGGAATTCATCAAATGGCTTCTGGGCGTGACAGACTTTTACTGACTAAAACCCACCCTAACCAGCCAGGGACCACGGTATCTCTTTCGATCAACCCGCGACACAGGCAGGCATCGGCTCTATCGGATGAAATCTCTTTGAGGCGTGCCGTCCGCAAGCCCGCGCCTACGTTGGCCGAAAATCTGCTGGCGATTCCTGACGCCCAGGGCGTCTCCTGCGGCGAGTAGCTGCGTGAGGGCGCAAGGTTTGACTCTCCCTCCCACGCTCCACTTCCTCCTTCACTAGCATTACTGCTTCGCAGAAGGAGATGACAGCTTCCCATTCACTCTCGCTCCGTACCATAGCCTGGACCAATGCCGGACGCAAGAGATCACCGCCGTTGATCGCCTCCGTAGCCACGGCGGTGCTACGCCCAAGCCGGGCTGACATTCATCGTATTCTACATCGAGTCCTCGGGGCGAAAAAACGCCCGGGATCCACACAATGGGGTCACCATTGTGTAGATCCCGGGCGTTTTTTCCCGCCTTATGAAAAAAAGGGACCTCCAGAAACAACCGTGTCAACCGCATGAGCGATGCTAAATTATTGGAAATGGTTCACACTATCACGTCCTTGAAGGAATACGTCAAATTACAAGTCAACCTGAATATATTACGGATTAAATGAACACAGTTGATAAACCTTCCTTCTTATACCTGCTATAAAAAGTAAACATACAAAAAGGCTTTTAATTTTAAAAGGGTTTATAATGAAAGCTCGCGAACCTTTTAGGCACTGCCTGAGATTTTAAAGGTATGTCCGGTAGCTTTTGTGTGTCCATCAGATACTTTTGGGTCAGTTTGTTTCATTAAGATAAGGTAAACATGGCTGTCCTAGTTCGAAAAAGGCTTAAGTGTCATTTTTTGGTAAATTTATTTGCATGAGTTGCTTGTTGATTTTAGAGGGGCTCGTGGTTAAGTTATAACACGCTGCACGTGTCGATCATCAAGGTTAAGCAACGCCGGCCGGGGTCGATCCGTGCCTCGTAAAGCACGTTAAGCAGTTGGTTTTTCGACTGGCGTTATGGGGAGTCAGAATCCCTAAAGTCTGACAACCAATCTTGCCACGGGGCATCGTGTTACCCCAGTAACTGGATTGCGAAGGTCAGAAAGGCAGTCGCTCCATGGAAAACCCTGGTATTTCAGCTGCATCCGGTTAGACTGGAAGCAAACTCAGCATATTTGAGAAAACGTTAGGCAGATTGATTGATTGAATTGTTGATTTTAGAGCTAACGAAAAATATAATAATTATGCAATATGTTACGTCTAGAGGCACAATACCGTCCCCGGTCTGTGATCTGCGACTGAGATACGTCACGACGCTTCGACCAAACCGAGTGTAGAACTCTAAATCAGAAATATTTTTTTTAAACTAATAAGTTTTTTTTTTTAAATAGATTAGTAGCAGTCATCCTCGAAACGGGGACCATTCTTGAGTTTAATGAAAAGAGGTGTCAAAGGTTTTTTTAAAGGCTTTCATGGCTTGAAAAATTAAAAACCAAAATTATAATATTTTCTATTCGTGTCTAGGCGCGGATCTAGGTTTTTGATCAAGGGGGTTGGGCGAAAACCTAAACCCGCGCCTGCACACGACCTCATATGAGTAGGTATAGGCAGTCATTCAGGTTTTTCCTTATTTCCTTCGGCGATTTCCCGATTGGATGTTTCACTACGTACGGTATGTGACTACGGCTGGACACTCACTAGCTTTTTCCCGCGGTTTCGGCCGCGTAGTTGTAGGAAAATATGTTATGTTACTCTTTAAGCTGGAATGCAATTGAAAATTTCTTACGTTGATTGCAATTTGCAGCAGGTCAGTGTCGGGTTGTATGTAGAACAAAATAGGATTCGCGACCGTTACAAGTATGTATTTCATCATTTAGGCGACATAGTCGTCCCCCAAGCACCGCCACTTTGACCACTGTGCTTCGCGCATGCAGTGAATTCCTGCGGCTTTAACAAGGTCATCGGTCCACCTTGTGGCAGGCCTTCCAACGCTAGGTCTTCGTTACGCAGTCGCCACTCCAGAACATTTCGGCCCCATCGGCCATCTGTTGTGCACTGCCCACTGCCACTTAAGTTTGACAATCAAAATCAAAAGTCATTTATTCAAACTAGGCTGAGAGTCAGCACTTTTCGAACGTCAAAATTACATAAGACAGTCCCCCAAAACGCCCGCCCTTCACCACTTCCTAGTGCTTTAGCTGGGAAGAAGAAGTGGCGCAACAAACTCCCCAGCAGCACAGCTGTCTGTTTAGTTAGAAAACCATTGAATTATATAATTATAAGGCAATCAAAGAATAAAAACCGAAACACAAAAAAAAAACATATTAAATTATCTGCCATATTTAAGCTAGCCACGCCAATATACCCAAAACAGAAACCAATAAAAATCAATGAAAAAAAACAACATAACTTAATACACAAATAAAAGCCTCCAGGCATAAGGGGCGTGACATCTTACATATGCATTATTGGATTATTTTTTAAGTAAACACAAATGATAAACTAGGACCATCGAAGTAAAATAAGTTAACAGAACAATTACTTTAACAATATCAACTAATAATGCTTCGGGCCATGTCTGTTACCTTGGTTTTTCCTACGGATCTCTTCATTTCTGATTCGATCACGTGGAGAAACTCGAAGTATGTATTTTTTTGCGTATTTACACAATTAAAATCATTAAAGTCATCAATACAACCCTCTAAGTTCATATAATCCCATTGAATGTCAATTTATGGAAATAGCCAATATACATATAATGTTGTGTAATATTATCCACCTGCCTTTAGGCACCTACTCCGTACTCGTAAATCAAACTATTGGTGCTTTGTGGTGTAAATGTACCTTCTGTACACATTTTTTATTATTTCATTTGTTCAGTTTTATGCAGATAATGCACACATAACAATTTGAATAATATATATTGTGTTTATAATGCATGCGATAAATTGTGTATTTATTTACTTAGTTGCTCATGAAGCAATGACAAAGATTTACAAGCAATATTGTCAGCTAACAGTTATTCTAATGGGTATACCTGCCCCTGGATATTAATAATAATAATAAAAAACACTACATTGCAGACACCATAGATTGATCAATAGTAAAAATAACGTAACATTCAAACTATACAACTATACACGTACAAAATATACAAACAAAACGATTTCTATTTGCAGCACTGCGAATGATAGTATTTTTACACAAATCAATTATGGTCATGAACGAAGCTATCCTCTTTCTCTGCATACATTTCGATAGCGCTGCAATAGCGCTTCAAGCCCATCTGTAGATCTATATACTATTAATAAGGCTAAAGAGTTTGTAACAGGTAATTGCATTCCATATTTAAAAAAAGTTTTTAAATATTACCGTTCCCAGCTTTGCTTTATACATCCCAAAAAGTACATTGTTTGTGAAAGTCAATTCACACCTATTCAAAAAACTATGTGCAGTAAAGAAAACACCAATACGTGCTCAATATATTCGTGATTTATGCCTTGTGAAATGTTAAACGTCTCTAATGAAGAACAGCTTCTTTGGTGTTGCTCCACTGCTATATAATAAAATACCCGTTGAAATAAAATGTATGCGATTGCAAAAGTTAAAAAAAAACCCCTAACGGGTTACTGCTTGAAAGATGTTATTATACTCTAAATGACTTTCCTAATGACAAATATCTATATTATATAATGCTGACATACATTTTAATACTTCACATTCATACTTTCTTTGATCGTTGAATTGAATTGACTATACATTTTGACATGAAATGTTATTGACTCTGAATTGTATTAACATTTAATTTGCATGCAGTACTGAAATGCTTGTAATAATAATTATTATGTTGTAATTTTATTATTGGTTTAATCGTACTCATTTAATCTTTTTTAATTATTTGTATGCCAATATTGGCAAAACATAGCGCACTACCTTATTTTTAAGACCTTTATATGTTTTACATATGTATTACCTATGTTTTACAAATTAATTATTCTTATTCTTTCTCTTGTTAGTTTGTTTGAACGCGCTAATCTCTGAAACAACCTGTCAGATTTGAAAAGATCTTTTTGCATTTCATAGCCTAATTCTTAAGACAGATCATTGGCTATTTAACATCACGCTACAACACTTAGTAGCCGAGCAAAAAGAAGAGCCCGAATGGACGCTAGGCGATATAATTGCATGCACACATCTTTGTCCCAAGGTGTGTGATTTGATTAGGTCTATACCATAGATTTTTTTATTTACACGTCGTTTTTTTTATTGTCTTAAAAAGTAGTACAACCCCCCTCAGCAGCTATGACAGCACGTAGTCTATCTCGCAGATGCGACAAGCGACAAGACGCGAATAAATCAGTCCCTATGTGATCTAAGACCTTCAGGCTTACTTTTGTTCGGATTATCCTAGCGTTAAACTATTTTACCCCACAGATTTTCAATCGGGTTCATATCTGCTGACCGAGCAGGGCATTGAATGAGACGAATGTCACAATGCACGTTGAACCACGCCGACCGGCACAGTATTTGCGTATCACAATCTGAACAATTTTGACGGATATTGCTAATCCATTGCTTCATATGTTCAAGACATTTGTCTGCTCATCAAATTTAATAACGCAATGAATGTTGTTGAACTGTCAAAATGAAAGCCATTCCTACGCAAACGCAATATGCGTATTGCTTCATCATACATACCTACATCGATTAGAACGCCATGAAGGTTATCTTCTGGACTGCCTCGTTGGTCTAGTGGTTACAAGAACTACTGCTGAGCAGGAAGTCCTGGGTTCGATTCTTAGGTCGGGCAAAGTGATATTGGTTTTTTCCATCTAGAACTTCTCAGTAGCAGCCCAGTGTCTGGATTTGTGCCCGCTTGATGGCAACAGGCTCGTCCCCTATTACATGGGACCTAAACATTCACTGGCGAAATGTGGGTGTACTATAGGTACTTCTCTGCCAAATCCTTCCGGGATTACAGGCGTGATGTTATGTTATGAAAGAATCTTCCGATTTGACTCGATTTATCGGGATTGGGAAAATATCGGTTGGTATCGGATTTCGTCACGAATTACTTCTATGATCAGTTACTTGCCCTTCTTCACCATAACGCCGAATTCCAAATCTCACGGTAAATCGAGATGTATTGAGTTCTAGTGATATTGATATAGCATTCATATTAAAACCATCAATGGCGAAATAATGTTTCAGACTTTCAGCTCTTTGTTACAGGGTTAATAATAATAATAATATTCTTTATTTACGGACAACATTGATCCAGCGTGTTAGTGACAATAATATAACTTAATACTAGTGTTAGTAGTTACATAACAAGACAAAAAGACAGAAACAACTAGTATTGTGAAAAGAACATCCCCATATTAAAGTTTAGTGATTGTCCTTCTCACAAAACTTTTAATAATCGGAGAGTCGACACTCTCCGCCATAGTTTTTAGAATGCTGTTGCCACTCGCCCGCAACCTTGACAACAGCGATGCGATTTTCTTGCGAATGACGGCGTGGAATCCGTCAGTTCGGTTTACCGCAAACATATTAGACGCACTGCACCACCTTGGCAGTCCCAACAGCATCCTAAAAATATTATTATATTGCACGCGTAGGTCATCCAGCGCTCTTTTGGTATAGTTGACCCAAAGATTCCCCGTGTAAAAGCTCTGGCAATATGCCTTAAAAAGCGTAATTTTCACTAGCTTGCTACACCGATGGAATCTTCGGGCCAGCATGTTACCGCGGACCGCCAATGCCCTACGCTCCCTTTCAATATCAACATTGTCCTTAAGGTCGTCAGTGAGAAAATGCCCTAGATATTTAAATTTTGTCACTCTTTTGACGCTCAAGCCGTTTAGGGTAATATCAGGTATATTATCTGGGCATTTACCGCCGGCCCTAAAGACAATGTATTCGCACTTTTTTACATTATAAACAAGTCCGTGTGAGGCAGCATACGCCTGACAGACCCTCAGCATTTCATTCACGGCACCTGCCGTCGGCGCCAGCAACGCCATGTCGTCAGCGTAGCTGATACTATTTGTTTTCAAACCGTGGACGCTACATCCGACCCGCATATTGCTGAGGTCCACGATTAGGCCATCGACATATGTGCTAAATAGCCTAGGAGATGTCAGACCACCCTGCCTCACACCGCATTGTAACCTATATGACTTGGAAAGTGCATTGGACCACTTCACAACATTTTTTTGGTTCCCATACCAATATTGCAGGATCCTGAGGATTCCCGTCGGTACACCCCTATCCCCAAGCTCTCTCCAGAGTACATCATAATTTACCATATCGAAGGCTCTGGAGAGATCCAGAAAACAGGCATATACCGGCGTTTTACGATCGGTGTAATACTGGACCGTATGCTTGAGACTTACTACGGCGCTTTCCGTTGACAGTCCTGGTTGAAACCCGAACTGTGAGTCATGCACGGATAGATATTCTTTCAAGTAAGAATCAATCATACCGTCCAGCACTTTTGCCATTGTGGTTGCGAGAGATATAGGTCGATAGTTTGACTTATCCGAAATGTCTCCGGTCCTATTCTTAATTATGGGAACCACCAATGTTTTCATTAGCTCAGCCGGCAAGTAAGAATGACTGAGGCACATGGTATAAAAAAACGACAAAACCCTTGGTAGATGAACCCCAGCAAATTTTAAATGCTCAATACTTAGCCCGTCATGTCCGGGAGATTTACCTCTATTCATATTATTTATTACAGCTGCAACTTGCTTGGCCGAAAAGAACATTAGTGGCTTCCCTCCCTGACTTTCAGGCTCAGCATTTATCATATCAACTGAGGGACCCAAAGGAGATTGCACTGTAAAATGTTCCTTGAACATATTTGCCACCTCCTCTGGAACACTCTTCCCGCCGACATTCACAGAGAGACCAGGCTTAATATCGAGCTTACTCGTGGACTTCCAAAACTTAGCGAAATTATTTGTTGCTCTTGCTTTTGCTATCATATCCATCTTAATTTGCTCCTGGTTTTTTTGGCACCATTTTACCCGAGCCTTGAAGATGTTACGAGCCACCCGCATTTGTTCAAAAATAACCCCAGAGGTTGGCCGACTGTGTAAAACCCACATTTCGAATTTAAGCCTGGCCTCCCTGTGTGCATCTCTTACATGGTAATTCCACCCGCACAACGTCCTGTTGTTCCTACACCTACCTACAGTCCCTACCTTTTCATATGTTTGCTCGGCGGCCTCGCATAACGCACATGATATTTCACTATATAATATATCCAAAATAGCTTGGTGTTCGCTTAAATTACAAAAACTATGGCTACACTTTTGAAACTCTGGAGGGAAATCAATTTCTCGCAGCTTGCTGTTACATAACTCACGGTACCTGTCAACTTGCGAGTCCTTTCGTTCCCCCCAAATAACCTTATTGCAAGGAGTAGAAATTGTAACTCGCTTAGGTCTAACTATACTCAAGTCGCACTCAATGCAAAGTGGTAGATGGTCTGACGTATACACGTCCTCATTTATAGTAACCTTGTTCACTGCAGCCCAGGCTGACAGAGAGACTATACAGTGATCAAGCCACCTCCTACATCCATGTGCCTCACTAATAAAAGTATAGCTATTAGAATTTACTCCCAGTTTTTCAACATCAGCACAGATAAACGATTGATCTGCACAGAAACTAGTAAGTTCCCTAAAAAATAATTCGCTTGGATGTGCATTAAAATCACCCAGTATAAACAAACTCTCAACCCCATCACTCGCAACAACTGCACTGATCTCACCTAACACTTCCGTAAACATAGGCAAGTTATCAGGCGAATTAATCGGCATATACACACAAGCCACAATAATCGAGCGCCCGCCAATACTAGCTTTAACGGCCGCCAAGCGACAGCTGTTACATTCCAACACAGTGACTGTGTCAAACACACCTTTCCTCCACAGAATGGCTACTCCCCCATACGGCCTTCCAGTCAGTAATCCGGCAGTAGTGTCAACGGCTGACTTACCCGTATATTCAAATTCATCTGATATGGTACTTAACATAGGAATATCATGGGGTAAAAGCCATGTTTCTTGGAGGCACACAATATCACAAGTATTACATAATCTTCTAACACTTTCTATCGATCGTTTAACAGATTTACAGTTAAAAGTAATGATCTTACAGTGATTGTTATTACTTTGGTTCATTAAGAAAGGCCTTATCATGCTATAACTTGCTCCTGTTTATTTCGGTACATAAACCGCACAAAACGCCTAAATGTTATGCCGTCAGGCCACAACCCGTCATTTAAAAACAATTCTAATTTATTCTTAGAAACAAATAATTTAAAGGCATTATATTTTCTAGACGTTTTCATATTTATCATTTTTAACGTCACAACCTCATTAGTTTTTTCCTTAACATACCTTATTATATCGTGCTCACTAGTTTCAACACTAACATTTGATATGAAAAGAGGTATTTTTACATCCGCCGCCTTAAACTTGCCATCAGGGGACGTAACGGCGCGACCTCTTTGACCAACCAATTTATATTGTTTTGACGCTTTTCGTTGCACTACCGTCCACTCTGAACTTTTCTCCATTCCAGCTTGATCACTACTTAACCCGGACTCCGGCGTAGTCATACCCTTCGCAATCAATTGCGGACATGTTGACACGTTCGAGCTAAACGTAGCACGATGTTTCGCTGCTGCGGCCTGTGGCGTACTGTTAACATTGGGTGGGGATTTTTCTAACGCAGCCCGTACGTCGCCTCGCAGGTTCGAAACCGCAGTGGCCGCCTCGTCCTCCATGCGCCTGTCATGTTGCCTCTCGCTCATTACCATACATCTGCGTTGTCCTTGAGCTGACGCAACAATGTTCTCGCTCACAATGTTCGAAACCCGCATCGCCGCCTGCGCCTCCACGTGTCCGCGCGCATCTGTCGCTTCTTTTAGCTTCTGCGAGAAAGAGATAGGACGTCCCTCGCCAGTCCTTGTTATCGGGGAATGACTTGCCGGTTTAGTGCGGTCGTTCACCTCATCAGCTGTTTGTGTCATACAAATTGGCACATAATTAAGACCCAAGGGTCCACTATCAGAGGGGCTATTTTGTAAACATGCTCCTCGCCATTTAAACTCGCCATTTAAACATTAAACTTGCCATTTATTTCAATCAATACATTTTTAGGGTTTCGTGCGTCATAGTGAAAAACGGACCCCTTATAGGATCACTCGTGTGTCTGACTGTCTGTTCGTCTGTCACAGCCAATTTGCTCAGAATCTACTGGACTGATAAAGTTGAAATTTGGTACACATATGAATTTCTGTGAGCCGAAACTACTGAGCCTACAATTTTTGAAAAAATACTGAAATAAGTTCATTACTTACGTAAACCTTTCGAGTTTGGATTAATATGGTTCGTTTTGACGAGTTCAATATATTAGGGAAGGTCTGATCATGGAGCCAGGAGGTCATGAGTAGAACTCTTCAGTTTCACCTTGTAAACCACTTAAGTCATAACTCCGTTGACTTTAGACTTATCAACTAAATGAAGAAGAAAAAAACGTAGTCCAAAAAAAATACCTTGACTTGTTCTTCTTTTATATCCAATGAATAAAACAATAAGCGTGAAGCGTTTTTTAGTTTTGTATACTTTCAATTAATTTATACAAAGCCCTCCGTGTTTTTCGATTTAATCATTGGATCAGAAAAACTAATTAATTTATAATTATTTGGGCGTGATGAAAGCGTATTATTTTTTTTTACTTTAAAATTTGTTCGTTGGCTATGAAGAAAGGTATTTCCTGCACGCCACCAGTGGCATGCAAGAAATACTTGTTTTGCCCGACTATGCTAAGAGTAAGGGTTATGATTTTTACATGTGTAATATGAGACCAACAAATTGAATCCGAGGCCGAGTGTTCCAGTTAGTGTAGAGGGGGTTAGTGATGTCGACCAAATTGCCAACTTATTCAGGGAGCATTTTAGGGTACTTTCTCCACTGGAACCCGCGACGGCCACTACAGAAGTGGAACGTAATAGCCTGGAGAATCCGCTTGTTCGGATCACTGCGAAACAAGTTG
The DNA here is from genome assembly GCA_963555695.1 of Dasypolia templi. Taxonomy (NCBI): domain Eukaryota; kingdom Metazoa; phylum Arthropoda; class Insecta; order Lepidoptera; family Noctuidae; genus Dasypolia; species Dasypolia templi. The sequence goes on from OY743147.1 coordinate 12,292,194, forward strand.
CTAAGGTGATTACAGGCATGAAGCGAGGAAAGTCCCCGGGCAATGACTCGCTCAGTATAGAACATTTGCAGAATGCGGGTATTCATCTGCCGAGGGTGCTCGCTATGCTGTTTACATTCTGCATAAGGCATTCATACATTCCTGAGGCAATGATGAGAACTTTAGTTGTCCCCATAATAAAGAGTAAGACAGGAGACGCTTCTAAATTAAGTAGCTACAGGCCTATATCACTCGCGACAGTCATTGCTAAGGTGTTGGACGGTGTTATTGATATTCAGTTAAGACAACACCTACAGCTTCATGATGCACAGTTTGGCTTTCGCCCTGGTTTGTCAACAGAAATGGCTATACTGAATCTCAAGCATACCGTCCGATACTACACTGACAGAAGCACACCTGTCTATGCCTGCTTCTTAGATTTATCTAGAGCTTTTGATCTTGTTGCTTACGACACGTTGTGGCAAAAGTTGTCGGATGATACGGATCTACCTACTGAGTACATAAGTCTCCTGAAGTATTGGTATGGCAACCAGAGCAATTTTGTGCGGTGGTCGGGGTCACTTTCGGTTGAGTATGGGTTGGAATGTGGTGTAAGGCAAGGCGGGCTAACGTCGCCGACCCTCTTCAACTTGTACATTGACCGTCTGATCCGTGAACTCAGTAGCGCCGGTGTGGGCTGTTCGATTGATGGTGTTCTTGTCAACAACATCAGTTACGCGGACGACATGGTGCTGCTGAGTCCATCGATCAGTGCGCTTCGAAAACTGATTTCGATCTGCGAGCGGTATGTGGGGGCCCACGGGCTCAGATATAACGTCATCAAAAGCGAGCTCATGGTGTTTAAAGCGGGTTCTAAAACTTATGACACTGTCCCGCAGGTCATGCTGAATGGCAGTGTCCTTAATCAGTGCAATATCACCGCTAAAATAAAAAGAAATAGAGCACCCTACAAAAAGAAATGAAATTCTACCAAAAACATTTCATGTAACGTATGTCGCCAAGGCTTACATAACAAACAAAAAATAACAAACTGGCTGGCTGGCTGGTGGCTGTTAAAAAGTTATCAATGTCGATCGTACTAAAGCTATTAAAACAACCATCTTAAATTGAACAGACTACATTGTATTATACAATGAGATTAGGACGTTTAACCTACATAATTGAAATAAGACATCATGATTTACCTTCACATAGTCCCATAACTCATCAGGCGCATTAGTATGCAGGTAACGATGGCCCGGTCATAAGGCATTAACTGACTGTTAAGGCCTGTTAAGGCTAGGTTACACTGTGGGAACATCGTGTTACACTGCTGCATGCAGCATATTTAGTAAGAAATGCAGTAGGCTGTGATATCCTTTCATTCAACTAAACATAATTAATTATTGATTTCATATAAATGATGGCTATTAGAACGACAACGATATCAGAACATACATACTTAAACTCGCAAGTTCTTCCATAAGGATAGCCAGAAACTACTGGACGCCAATTACTACGATCCTTACATACTCCTTTAGCTCCGTTTACGTTCATAAATCGACCAGATTTATATTCACGGTTCGGTTCGGTTGCGAGTACAATACCTTATAGCCTAGGGCATCGAGGTCCCAGCGTTTCCACACCTCTGGTTAGTCACCATTCATTCATCTTCTCAACATGACCAAAGCATCTAAGTTATCAGAACTTCCACTTAAAACCTCGTTAGGTAGGTTGGTAGTTGTCTATACTCGTAGCTTGCTTGAGGAATCGGGTTTGTGAACCTATATCCATATATATTTAATATATAAACGGGATAAAATAGAATTGTACAGAACATTTTAACAACTACGCATCAACAGTGATGATGAATTAAAATTTTAACTTACTTAAATACGTGCATATGTCGTGACATCGCCACCGTCACGAACGAAATGGATGAACGTTGCTACTTCTGTCAGTACCAAAACGAATCGGAAATACTCTAAATGGGTACTACTTAGAGCATAATACCAATTTTGCAAGAATGCACGCCTCCTCGTTTCTCGCCTTTACTATTGTTAACGAGGAGAGGAGAAACAAGGAGGCGGGCATTCTTTTCAGACTGCTGGCGTGTTAGACATTGTACTCCTTCGTATTCAAAGGAGGGCAAAGTGACACACGCTAGCAGTTACTGAGAAACATCAAACAAGAATTAATTTCATAACAAACATTAATTTGTGAGCGATGACCGTCGGGGAGACAAAGCGAGTGTTCCAGATATTTTATGAGTCAAGTTCGGTTCTCTGTGTACCTATAGGATGGTTATTTTGTTAAAGCCTCAGTTGAGGACCACACCCTTTATTAACTAGGTACCCCAGCGAAAGACACGCAAGTTCAAATGCGACATTTATAGGTATGTAACTTTTACGTTTACTTAGGCTCGGTTGCTTGATGTGGGTGATTGGAGGTTTAATTCGCCGTAACGAAGTTTCCCTTTTGACATAACCTTTTTTTTTTAGCTTGGGGGCGGAGTAGTAGGACTTGCAGTATACCCTTCGGGGCACTTTGAGCAGCTAAGAAAAAGAAATCGGTATTCAACCAATTTTATTGCAATATGGGGTACCACAGATAACATATTTTTTTTTATTCCTTAGGATAGTCGAAACAGTTTAGTAGGTATTCTGAAACTGTTGGGGTCACCACATAGTGACGCTGTCTATTCAACCCGTAATGTTCCGCTGTTGGACACAGGCCTCGATCTCCCTTTTTGTCTGACACGTATTCTCTAGAGCTTCCCACTGAGGGAAAAGAAGGTTCGATTCAACTACCTAAATGATAAATCAAAGGCAAAAAGCATCTAAGCTTTGGGAAAATTCACAGGCATATCAGTAAAAGATCATTTTACTCGCGGTAACTCACTGCAACTACCGAGAAGAGCAAAACATTTCAAATGTAGAGGTCGGCAACGGAATAAGCCATTAGGTAAGGCAACGTAGAATTTTATACCATTCGACGTTTCAGTAATTCCGTACGAGGTTATACTTGCAGACCACGCTAAAAAGTGATATTAAATTTAAAAATGTAAGCAAGTAAGATTGCTTGGCACGTACCGATGTGCTCGGGAAATATTCGGACCTGTTCGTTCTGAAGGGGTGAAGACGAGATTGGTTAATTTAATAACTTATTCAACATTTAGTCGGATTTTTATTTTTAATGGCAAAATAAAAAATTGTTCTAGGTAAAATTTAAAAAAGGGAGTCACATTTAGCTGACAACTAGATAAACAATAACATTTTTTTTTAATTATGAGTGAACTTTTTTTTCAACTACAACGTCAACAACAAAGCTCAAAAATGTATGGACACCGTCCCCACCCTTGTAGCACTTTAAAACCTATGTTAATCGAAGGGCCATAGCCCTCTCATAATTTTATTGTATGGTAGCGAAACTGAAATGTCCATCTGAAAAAAGTTACGACAAAGCGACATAAAGAAACTGGAATTAGTCACAATTATGTTTCCGTTTAATGTTATTTGTTAAATTATCGGAGATGTGTATGCAAACTATGTCAATGCCTATACCTACTTAACACATTATCACTGCCGGAGCACTGGCACCCTCGTATCAGCAACTGAGTCTTATTCACTACGCGAACGTCGGCGCACGCTTCATGACCGCCACGCAAAGAATCTTTTGTAATCGTAAGATATTATAATTGTTTTCTACAGCAAAAAAAATAACAATTTCTCACGATGCTTTTCTTCTGTTACCGAGATAAATATTATTGAGGGATGATTGCATTTGGTTGTTGAGACTTTTCAAACAAGTCTTTGGAATCAACAAAATGCAATGGTGACTCCCGCACGTGATACAACTCCAGTCCCGGCGCAGCTTAAAAAAAGTTCAATGAAGAATTCTGTTGGATATCGTTTTCCTGAATTATTTTCATTTTTTAGGAGTTTTCAAATAAAACCCATTCTTAATAAAAAAAATAAAAACCCTTTAGTTTTAATGAAACTCCTATATCACTTGGTGTTTCAGTTTCTATTATAATATTGTTCCAGGCACTGGCTGGCCCAAGGAAATTCTCAAAAGGCCAATCCCATAGTACCACAAGTAAGCCCTGTGCGTTATTCAGTAGTAAAAACTTGTACTATGTCGCATTTGACCTATGTCTTGATAAATTTCGAACACTCAGAAGAATGCAATCTTTCGTGTCGTTTTTATAAAACTCATGAAATTACTTTAAGTTTCGACGGGTTTAGACCGCTTTACTTAATTCATCGTATAGGGTTCAGCAAAAAGGACCGATTCCTTTTTGCTAAACCCCTATATGATGAATTAGATTATACCATTAAAATTCAATTTGACACGACCGTTCAGAATGGTTTAAAGGGGTTTTAGGGTCTTACCCTACCTTACCTTACCTTTTACCTCGCCATTAGGGTACACTATTTTACTGGATTGTAACTTAGAGATATAGTTTATTGTGAGGGTAAGTGAATACATTAGTGTTGAGTTTTAGTAAATACCGCGAAATGATGTTGATGAATTCTGTACAGTGTTTATTTCAGTTATTTGATAAAGGAACTCGGGCAGGTAGGTTGTTCACAATAACAGTCCAATTTGACATTCGAGTAGATAAAAATGGAAAGTTTTATTTAAAACAAATGTTGATAATAAAAATTAATTTATTACAAAAATTATATTAACAATTTTACCACAAAACTATGATACAATTTATTCTCCACAATCAAAATAAACATTTTATTATTTTACAAGATATACAATGAGATTACATTAGGTAACATTTTATTCTCCAATAAATAAAATAAAAACGTTAGTATCGGTTTCGCACAAATCACATTTATAAGCCAGAATCAAAAATAAAAATCTATTAATTAAACTGAGCATTTTTATTTATTATGCTAATAATATTTTATTTTGTATAAATCTACGGCCTACGTTTTGTTTGATAGTGTAAAATGTTGCCTTCTTATAATAATAGGTGAAAGTTCGCGGTTTTGCGGCTTTACGCACGCAAGTAAAGACGTAGTAAAAACCTTATAATACATTTTAACAGTAACTGGCACAAAATTCGTAATGAATATGTAAAAAGAAGAAAGATAAAAGTTTTGTTCTCAAGGAATTTAGAATGAAATTTCAGATAAAGCTATGTCTAATCGTAAAAAAAATTCAATTTATCGCCAATATATTGGGTCCAACGTTTGATCTCACAGGGCAGTCAAGGTTCGTTTGTTTACAAAAGTTTCAGAACAAACATTGGTGCCAATATAATCGATGTAAAATTACATACCTAATTTAAACAAAGTTGATAGATGGCACTTGGCCAGAGATGCGTAAAAATAGAGATTTACAAAAATAGTAAAGAAATCTTTGTACCTGTATTTACAATTCAGGTACCTTAAAATATACATCACCATGTAATGCCATATTTACATCATTATTATGCACATTTGTTCATAAAAACGGGACTAGCCTTGGCTAAGAAATCACGTTACCATTAAGTACAAAATTATAATTATCTAAAAATTCGTTATTCACATTTTTTTACTTTAATTATTCGAAAATTCAGTCGTATTCTTACACGAAGAGAATTATTATATTCGTTGAACACAAACATTATAAAAATATGTTATTAAAATTAAGTAATGATTTTCGGACGGAATCCACATCCATTTATTCACTTCAGGGTTTAAGTCACTTTATAAGTCTTTTGTTAACACTTTAAGAGAGAAAGTCTTGTTATTCACTACTAACTTAAGTTATAGTTATGGTTTTATAACTCCGTAGTGGTCTCGTTGTGGTTTTATAACTCCGTAGTGGTCTCAACTGGTGATTGGTCGTAATTATAACCGGAGAAGTTTCTCTTGCCGAACGTGACATTATCGTTGTCTGATGCCCTGGAATAGAAGAAGCTATTATTACGATAAGCTGTTCAATTTGTTAGGTAAACACACGTGTTGAGTTGAGGATTTATACATATTAATGTCAAAAGGCCGATAAATTATCGGAACGTGCATGATCTGAATGTATCCCGAGCTGCAGTATAGCCACTCGGGAACCAACAAGATGTCAGTACAAGAAGACAGATTCAACTATGTCAGGAAGACAGATTTAACTTTTACATAGCAGATAGATCGGTCTAATGGAAGGCTTTCATAGCCAATCGGTGACATATGAAAATCTGTATCTGTACTCCATGTGCACTGCTGAAAAAAAAATCTCCAGTAATACGTCAAATTACTCGATCATTTAGATATTATTAGCCTCTCAAACTGTAGGTATTTGAACAAGAAAATACAATGATCAAAACTAACCTCTGCAATCCAGGTATTTCATCATACGCCATAATAGGATGCGTAGCTTTCTTCTTATGATTGTTTCCACCATTTATTTTCCTTCCCAGCGTAGTTGCCAACAACCCGCCACCAACTCCATTGTTGTTGACGCGAGGTAACGTTCCTATCGCGTTGTTGAGCGGATGAGCGTTCGGCACTCGACGGTTTAGCGTCTGAGTGTTGCGTATGACTGTCGAATTGTTGACTATTGGCTCAAATAGTTGGCTGTTGTGCTTGTTGTTGAGTGTGCCGCCGTTTTCATTGACGCTTGAGGCGCGGGCTGTTGTTGCTGTTTCTGAGAGAGTTGGGCTGCGTTCGCCTGGAAATAATTATTACATTGTATTGGAAATGTCTTTTTTTCCTGTTTTGATCAGAAAAGGTTGTGAACACATACACATACATAAACTCCTGCCCTCTTCCCAAGGCAGAAACCACAGGACGCCACCTGCTACGAACCTTACCTATACTCATTTTACCTCGTTTACGTTCATACATCCGATCATACACGCGCGGCGGTTGCAAGTACTACGCACCTGAACTTTCTGAAGAACATCACCAATCAGGTCATTATATGTCCTCCTAGCACTCACATCTGGTACAAGTTTACAAGAGTAAATACCTTTTGTTAGTCTCCTTTTATTCATCCTCTCAACATGATCAAACCATCTAAGCATACTCTGTCCAATTTTTGTCACTTAATCTTCTTTTAATGTTGCATTACGAAGGTTGTGAAATAGGTTGCAAACAAGTTTTTGCATGTAATTAACAATATTTACAGTGTTTAGTGATAAGGCATTAACAGTCGTTGTGCAAGAAACATATTCAATGCCTCTTGTATAACATGTGTCCCAAGACAATAGAGGCAATTTATCGCAAAGTTCGCTAAGTATGTGTAATGTAGGTAAATTAATATTTGTTTTTATTTACCCTTAGACTTACGAAATAAGCTGTATTATTATCATTATCATCATCATCAATTCAGCCGAAAGACGTCCAATGCTGGACATAGAATTAGTGCATAGGGGAGCCAAGCATTTCGACCGGTTCTTTGCTTCCCGCATCGACTATATGAAACTCGACCAACATCATTGTAAACAAGTAATGAGCTGTATACTTGTTTACAATGGTGAAGGTCGAGTTTACAACAAGTAAAACTTACCATTATCTTTCGAAAGATATTGCACGCTGTGTATATTAAAAGCATGGTTGTTTGGGCTGAAGTCTAGCTGTAAATCTGCGTCATCCACTGCCATGTTTAAGACCTGCAACAAATATGAATATTATTAGTATTTTTAACCAGAACCTAAATCGGTGTCAACGAATAATGAGCGAATTTTGTTGCGAAGTTCTAGCATGCAAAAGTGAATCACAATATTATTTACTATTGTTTTTATTTTCTTACAAGACATTAAACATGCAAGAAACGGTACGAGATAACAATAATAACAGGTAATTCATTTGACAAAGCTTATTCTTGAGTATCTACATATTCGTGCCTTTAGTTGTTGCGAAATGGACCTGTTCTTGACTAATAGGTATGAGTAACAGGGAGCAAAGTTCACTCAAACTCTATGGAAAAGGTAGGATCCGCCGACCAGATGAATGAATGTTGTGTCTGGTGGGCAACAGCCCGACGATTGATGGCTGGACGTTGTATTTAATTGTGCTAGTTGCGATGTGAGCGCGGAAAACTCTGCTTGCGCGATGCAGGTTTTTGAGTGACGTCAGAGCGATGCGCATGTGGCGGTGTAGATGCCGCCACAACTCCGATCTCGCTTGGTTTTTTTCCAGAATTTATCTAATTGCTGTGCACAATCAAATTATTTTCGTAAATTTCTCTCGTCTTTTCCATCGATCAGATTTTTGCAGTTTTTTAAATCGCTCCAATAAAGTTACAGAAAAATCTGTAAAACCTGCAACATTTTTCATCTCATAATCATAATCATATTTGTCAGAATATGGTACGTTATGGTCTTAAGATAAGTCAATCTTCTGAGTCTCGCATGCGAAGCCAGCACTAATTATTACCATGCGAATGAGAACGATAAAGGTAGTACATACTCGTCTATTTACCTGTGTTTCGTACCGCGGCGCGGGTTCGTCCTCACTTGATTCGTAGCCTGACGCCGGCCGAGGTGTTGGCATGCTCATACTTAGCGTGCCGTACTGCTGCATGGCTTGTTCTTTGTGTTTCTTGTATCTGTGAAAACACAAACAAAGATTTGACTTTAAATGTCCAGCGAAGAGACTACAAGATATGTACTTAATTTTTAAAAGGGACAAGGGTTGTGAAGTTTTTTTGTAGCTCCGAAAATTTTACTCTTCTAGCTGTCGCCCGCGACTACGTCTGCGATCCAGAATGAAAAGAAGCCTATGTCCTTAGCCAAGCTATGGTCTATCTGTGTGCCAAATTTCGTCCAAATTAGTTAAGCCGTCTTGGCATGAAAACGTAACAAACAAACTTACTTTCGCATTTATAATTAATTTTCTATAATCCAGCACAAACACAAAGAAGATTTTAGAAGCCTGTATCTTATTTGAGAATCATTAAACCTACACGTTGGCTTGATACGGCTCCACAGATGCTATTCACCACCTAAGCAATATATACGGTAACTCGTTATGTTGTCTTTCTATATTTGCTGGACTTTCAAATATCTTAAGCATATAGTATTTATGCATATATCTGCTCAGATATATGCATACATACTATATGTATTTGAACACAAATCTCACCTGTTCCAAGACGCACAAATATATATCGTAGCAGCGATGGCTGCGACTAGTACAACGGCCGCTAAAGCGATTAAAGCTGCGGGCAGCGCTGTGGCGAGCGGTGCAGCCGCTATGTGCGGCTTGCGCGGCGGCTCCGTCGGTATCAGCGGCGCGCGCACCTGGCTCACTGGGGACTGTAAGCGGGCAGCTACTGCCTTGTGGATGCCATTGTCTATGGCTCTGCAAGAAGAGAAATAAGGTTAGTTAGCGTGATGTATGTAAGGACGTTGTATTAGCAATGTTTAAATTAATATAGATGTTGTGTTTCTAAACAAAAAAAATGTTTATTTCTTTAGTGCAAATAGTATTACAAAAAGTGTAAAAGTTTAAATAACTGCCAAGTTATAAACGTTTTAAAGTAAGTGTTAGACTAGGACAGCACTATCTTAGAAGTGACGTCACGACTACGTTACTTCAAACTAGAGCCGTACATTGTCCGTACCGCGCGACAAGGACAGGAATAATCCCCTCCAAAAGCGTGTATCTTCTTCATTTTTACATTGATTTAACAGATTTTTTCGATTATATCATTTTTACTATGCCTTCTTTGAAATTACATTATTTTTACGAACATTTTTAATAATAGTCATCATCCCAATTGCATCCCACTTGAACAATCGATTCAAGTACGCGTCCCTACTGGTCGCCATTTTGTTTTTGGTAATTCGGACTAATTCTGTCGGACGGTTTCTAACGTAAGTCGTGATTAAATATGTCTTTTTAAATAAAATCTAACTATTTGAATGACTAGGGAAATGTTGACTATCCCTGTAACGTCACTTTGACAATGACATTGCTTGTTTACAATTTAATTTTGATCTCGAATTCCACTTCCGAGTTTAGCAATAACAGAACAGATGAACTCCTTCCTATTTAGACTATTTATCACATAAACTATGCACAATATGTTTAAAAAATCAAATTTACTTACTTTTTAACAGGCTTCGATTCCCTACTCAGAATCTCTCCCGTATTCGGATCAATAAGATACAACCACACATCGGTGCCCTTCGTATCACTCTCGAGCGTTCCATTCTCTCCTAAGTAATGTCTTGAAGTCAGTTTCTCTAAACCAGCGTACAGTCCGGTTTTCTCTTCAATGGCAGTGAGTAAGCTTCGCGATCGTCGACGCATAGCGTCCGCGTTTAAGTCCGACACTTCGAAGACTAGTTGGTTTTCTTTTTGGAGGAGGTTTATCTGGAAATTGAAGAAAATAAAATGTATAAATTAGTAATGAGTTCAAATATAAGATGTAAGGGACATTTTTTGACGAAAAGTACAAACAAGTACGTATCACGCACGTTATACAAATAACGTCATTTATAATTCTATCGATGATGTATAACTACTTGGCGAACAATAATTGTTGAATTTACGTAGATATTGATTACGCAATTTGAGGTAGGTTTTTCTAACCATTGCACCACTTTGTTTTAAAGAATATAAAAATTCAACATTGAATAATATACGGATATTAACCCAACTGACAACATAAATTTCAAAAACAATTTTATCACTTTTGATAACACTTGAATTTCAATTTTGACTAGTAAATTTGGATGTGAGTATCATCTTCACTATTGGCAATGCAAGCTTGACGTTATGTAACAAAAAAAATTAAGATACAACATTCACACACACACACACACACACACACACATTTACAGACATCCACACAGTACAGATACACGCACGCACACACTTTAACTAAATATAAACTAATAATATTAATTTAATATATAATGCCACTCTCTGCCATTTTTAATTTTCTGTGTACTTCGTTATTGGCGTAATGTTTAGAACTGTAAAGTTACGTTAAACAATTTCTAACTTCGCTAACTATTATTATAAATGCGAAAGTAAGTTTGATCGTTTGTTTGTTTGTTACGCTTTTACGCTAAAACGGCTGAACGGATTTGGATGAAATTTGGCACAATGAAATTTGGGTAGACTATGACCTGGAGGACATATGCTACTTTCATCCCTATACTCAACACTATCACAAAACACCCCTACAACTTCCTCACACACTCAACAAACATTTACTCGTATACAATACTTTTTCACTCTTCACTTTCTCACAATTTTTTATACAAGATAAAAACATAAAAAAAACAATGCACCCACTTGACACAGTCCCCTGGCACGTCTGTCACAATAGAATCATATAAGCATACCCTATAGCCGTACTTACCTACCTAATGCTAAATTAAGAAATTACAGCTGTCTAAAGTGCAATGTACTTAAAACTTTGTGGTAATAAACAATTATTTATTTATCCTGGTTCGCAAAGTAAAAAAAAAAAAAAAAATTTGCAAATACTCACAATAACCGAAGTTCTCGCAATATTGTAATCCTGCGCAGAATTAGGGTTATCCCTCGCAGTCACACTGAACTTGAACGGTAGCACTTCATTGGGCACGTTCTCAAACGTCTTTATATTGCTTATCACTCCGGTATCAGGATCAAGACTAAAGTACTCTTCGGCAGCATTTGTCCAGGAGTTTTTGTGGTACTCTAGCTTGCCGAAATCCCCACTGTCCTTGTCTTTTGCCTAGAATTATAATACATTAATGGTTAGTGAATGGTTCACGATTAAAAATGACTGATAATTTTAATGGTATGAACAGGTAATGATGCAAATAATTATCAAATGTTTTGTTAATTAGTTTCGTCATTACATGATTAACTGCGCTTTTAAATAACAAAGTACAATTTTAATGCATTGTGAGTAATTTGAAAAGTATCATAGGAATAAGAAATTACGCGATTGTTAATAGTTCGATGCATTTTGAAAAGTAGTATTAGCAACACGCGTCGCATGTCCAACTTTTGTCGACGGAGGAATAGACAAAATGTCCGATATCTTTTATTTATCTGTAATTTTTGTCTATTCTTCTGAACGGAACTTGTTTTTTTTTTGTGGCCGTGCTAAACGTGCAGGTAGTCTTCACTGCATTCTGCATTCTGATTTAAAATTTTGGAAAAAGTGTTGAGATATAACTGCTGACACGAGTCGTGAGCACAAATTCCGCATGAACGTTTGTGCCGGCGTCAGCGGGGTCTTGCATTTTGTTTTTACCTGTACATAAATAAGCTTGATCTTAGATCAACCTCATTGGCCCTGCCCGTGTAAGAATTGGCGTACAAGGAAATAAGATTCGTAAGGTTTAAAAGTGGTTTATGTTCTCACGAATCGTCCCAGCAACTATACTTCTCTATAATTAGTCACGCAATAATTCTACCTGAACAGGGTTTGTTTACACTTTCATTACATAGTTTTGGAACAGACCGTAGTTAAATAAATACAAAAATATAAAGACTCACCTTAACTTGCAAAACGTTAGTCCCCAACAACATATCTTCGGTCACGATCGCGAAATACTTTCCCTTCGCGACCGAAATACTGCTCTGTTCAGGGAACACAAACACTGGGTCGTTGTCATTCGCATCGGTTACATGCACTTTGATCGTTGCTTTACTGCTCTCTGGGTTTATCAGCCCCTGGATGGATTCTAGTTGGACTTCTAAAGAGTATTCTCCGAGGGTTTCGTAGTCTAAGGAACTTGTGTTGAGGTAGATTGCGCAGTCTCGTTCGTCTGTTAGTTTCACGTAGAATACTTCTGCAAAAGGTGTTTTATGTAAGTTTTTAAAAGCATGAAATGCACTACTCTACTAGGACTATTGTGAATTACGAGCTCGCCTATACTCATGAATAAGAGCCCCGTTCGAGTCCGAAAAGAATTAAGAAAAGTCCACAAACAATTGGGTTGTTGTTGACACATTTGGGACTGTTGACTAAGGTTTTAAAAAGACCATACATTTCAGAACGAATAGTTTATTTCAAGCTAGGAATGCTTGAATAACTCAACATAAAGCATTATAAACACAATGTGAGTAAACATTTTCGAAATACGATAAAAAAAACACCACAGTTTACCAAAATACACACGAAAATAAAACTTAAGAAAGTAGGTACAGTCAGAGACGAAATTAATAGTACAAAATATACCCTACGTCAATTTGCCATTTCATTGTCAATGAACGTCAATTGTGATTTAAATGGAGGGACAATTTAAGTTGGTAGTCATTTTACTTTACAATATAATATCCCTCGGTTCCTCTCTCTGGAGCCCTGACCTTGGACCCAGAGGCATAGTGTAAGTTTATTTTAACCATCTCGACTATACGCACCGACCGCGTGTGCGCTCCGATTGGCCCTTCACCAATCGAAAGTTGCGCTCCGATTGGCCCGTGTCAAGAAGAGGCCGAACGATGTCGAAGCGTAATGTCGAGATGGTTAAAAGAAACACACTGTTCCCGATACCGGTAGGCTACTATTTTTTATATTTTTTTAAACTTATTTAATCTATTTTAGGAAATATTACAAAATATATTACATATGAAACCAGTAAAAAAAAAAAAAACATCCCTGACTTTACCCAGAGCAGCAAAAAGAGTAACACAAACACGTGATATCTTTATTTGCCACTAACCTTCCACCTTACCTTGCTGTGACGACTCGGTGAGTTTACACTTGAGTGGCGTGTCGGGAGAGTGTTCCCGTTTGTTCAACAAAGGCAGGATTCTGACTAGCGTGCCGTTTGGAGAGTTCTCTGCTACGTGTTCCGTGTATAGCGTGTCTGCGAAGCCAAGGCCCACCTGGAAGAGAGAATGGGATAGAAATAGTGGCTAATATTAACAGAAGAGATGAGGTTTGGTTTGAAAAGAAGCTTAGATTAATTAAAAAAATATTGGTTAGCAATACTGTAACTTGTGTTGCGAGTTTTTAAGGAACAGTTTAGGTTTTAAACATTCATCTTTGCATCTCGTCTCAGGATTTGTATATGATGTAGGTATGTTACAAGAATTGTTTTATTGTTTCCAAACCGAGGCTATTATATTGACCCACTGTGTTTATCTATTTTTACGTTTGCTTCAGATTTTCCACGGTTTATAATCGGAAACAAAATCAATACTTACATCTGGAGGCACTGTAGCAGAGTGACTGACGTATACCGTTAGACTAGATACTGTAGACATCATAGGCTCGCCTTGATCGTAAGCTTGCACATCCACCTGGAAAATTTATTGAACCTTATAAATCTGATGAATCAAAACATGTTGTTAAGTAAGTGATTGTCAACATAACCTGGCGTAGGCTGAAACAGCATACTTCTAACACACATCCTTCTATTATAGCAATAATGCCCCTTAAAACAATTAAATTACAGCAAACATTGGGTTTCCATGTTATCAGTGGAAACTTGTAAATGGAATTCAATTTTATATTGTTTACGAACACTATATGTAAGCTGTAAGTTTCCCGAATAGAATAAAATAAATCAATTTTATGGACGAAAAATCTTTTATGTGCTTCAATAGCTGTATGACCTGATACTTCACGATTTACGCTCTAGAAGGGGCGTAAAAGGGCGTAAAGCTTGCGCAGAGTTTAGATTATTGCTAGTCTATAAAGACCCCTTTATTTTCAAATATTAAAAAAAAAAGTTGGGAAGTGTCATGGGACACCTGAGGGCCAATTCCCGTATTTTAAGAAAGTTCGCATTCTAATCTCAGTATCAATCTATCAAAAATACAATGAATTTTCATTAAGTTTTGACAAGTTTTTGACATAGTTGACAATTGGTTGTCGCTGAGATGAGATTGCGACTTGAGTTTGTTGAACTTGAATGGTTTTAGTTACTGAAAAATTGGCCTTATTGAAACGATCTTCCACATAAGTACTCTGTGGAAGTTCCTTCCGCTGTATATTATTTATTAAAACAACGCCATCTAATATGTATATGTCTAGTACGTTCTCAAGTTTCAAGCGTCAAAAGTTTTAGTGTTTTGTTTTAAACTAAATGTCTGTAATAAAGAAACAAAAAAGGTGCATGGAGGAGCATTACACCTTTTTCGTTACGTGACAATTTCTACAATTTTCTGAAATTGTACTCATATCGCAAGCTCCGTTAAAGAACTTCGTTCCAATAAAAGAAAAAGGAATTAAAAACGCTACTCACTGTATATTCACTATCAGTCTCTTTCCTCAGATCATCCCGCACCCTTACAACGCCAGTATCAGGTTCAACATGGAAGTATATCGAAGCCTTCCCCCTGCCCACTAGTTTGTAGCGCACCCTGTTGTTGGGCGACGTGGCGTCCGAGTCCATCGCGACCACTGTTTCTACGAGACTGCCGATTGAAGATGAGTCCTCGATAGTTACGGGACGAACGACGGATGTGAATATTGGGGAGTTGTCGTTTTTGTCCTGAAAAAAGTATAGAAAAGTGGTCAATGTTTGATAAAAGCCAATCTGCCTGCCTCTAGCCGTTTACCAAATATTTTGGGGTCGGCTCCCAGTCTCTTCTCCATAGGAAACGATCAATTGGAACCCTGCATCTAGCTTCTGACGTTTCATAAGTGCCCATGTAGGTTTATGTGAAATAATATATATACCCACTTGGTTGACTGGTACAAAATGCCTATCTGTAAATTCTTGTGCGTGAAGTATTAGATAAATATAATATTTTGACATAACCGGGTACATTTAAATACCATTATTTTACATAGAGCGACATTTGATAAAAGTTAACACTAAATCAATAAAGTATTGCTCTGTTGAATAATAATAATGATGTTTTAGTGGTTATTTGTTTTTAAACATGCGTAATGTGTTAAGTTATGGTTAAGGTTTATGGAATACTGCCAGAGCAGGAAAAGTTACAAGTAAGTCGACTATCAACTGGATGCAACTAACATAAGATAAAGAAAGATGGCATACAAAAGCGCACTCGTAAACACAATCGCTGTCCAAATTAAACAGGACTGAATACTGTTTTAAAATTGCTTGGCTCGTAATTAGAATAACGTAATGGATCTTTGTCAAATAGTGAATTACGATTGTCGTTACCAAAGGTTATTTTTTGCTTGCCAACCACCCATGGGTGGGTGATCCAGATGAGGAAGTACTGCCTTCCTCATATGGGATTGTATGGACGCGGAATGTAATAACAATTAACAATTAATCACACTTACATCAACAAAAACTTCAACAGTAGTACTAGCGCCGGGTCCTTCCTCCATATTTTCTTCAGTCCCCACAATGATCTGATGTCTCGCCGTCGATTCCCGGTCCAATGCCTTTAGCGTTCGTATCATACCAGACTTTCGATCTATTGAGAACAGCTCGGTGTCACCCATTAAGATCGTGTAAGTTATTTCCGGCATCGTGTCGGGGTCTTCGGCCTGAAAGAATGATGTTTTCATGTTAGTTAATTGTTCGGAATAAATGTCAGTTCAGATTTTTTAATGGGGCTAAGTCCCGATTTCACCAATGTTTCTGAACGCGTTTAGCACATCTAAAACGCGCTCAAGACCTGTCAGTGTCAATATGCCATAGAAATAATTACACTAACAGCTCTTACGTAGTTTATGTGGTGACCGCGTTCAGTTTCAGTGGTTAAATCTTCCCTAAGAAACATTAATCTGAACGGTACTTTTTTATCGACGCTGCTAAATTTGCGGGACTGCTTCAAAAGAAATTCGTAGATTATAAACATGTTCACCACATTTCAGACCAGGTTTGGTGAACTATTTAATTAAAGAAGTTTCCTGACTAAACTATCCACACTTTTCTGAAACGAGTCCAGTGGACACAATATACAGTACAAATATTAGGTCCACTGGACTCGTTTCAGAAAAGTATCGATGGTGCATTCAGACTTTGACTATTCGTGGTTGAAATGACGGCAAGACAACAATAATGTTAGTACTATATATTTCTCCCTAGGCCCTGCGGTCAATCCTTCCCATTAATTTGGTTTTTCACGTCTAACATTGTTAGTATAAGATTGAAAATACCATACTAACCTGAACCTTAACAACAGGGTAGTTATTAACATTTTCGGGCACGTGCACCGAGTAGACTAGTTTGGTGAAGACAGGCGCTTCGTCAGGAATGTCCGTGACTTGTACCGTGACTGAGGCGGTGCCGAGTCGCTTGTCTATCGCGCCGTCCATTGCTGTCACTACGAAGGCATAGTCCTGGAAAAAAGTATTAGTATAAGTATTTTTGTAAGTTAGGTGATGAAAAACTGTTTGCAGATTAATTTTATAATATTTTTCCCCCCGATTAAAAAAAATCTAAGCACAATGCATTCCTTCAGCTTGCCTTATTAGTTTTCAGAATTTTGATGATTTTTGAGGATGATATACCGTATATCTGACATTCTATAGTATTGTACAGCTAATGCCAATTATTTGATTGATTGATTTCTTAGGGCATACCTGTCAAAAAATCTAATAATGAAGTTTCCGCTTGCGAACTACGCGTCACATTGACGTCACGAAAAAAAAATCCTGCATCGCGCGAGTTAATTGCGCAACTAGCATGTATAAGAGGTCCCGATATTCATCGTCGGACACAAAACCCGTCTGGTCCGAGGATCCACCCTTTTCTATAGAATATGAATGAATTTCATACTCTGTTCCTCATACCTCTATAAGTTCATGTCAAAATCAGGCTGAGAATGAAAAGTCTAACGGTCTTTTGATATGCTAGAATTTCAACAGTTTTAGGCTCTTTTATATCTGCGAACATTATTTACCTTAGTATGCTCATAGTCAAGTTGGGTGTTGGTCATGATCATGCCGGTGCCGTTGTCTATGCTGAAGGGTAGGTGCGTCGGTATGCTGTAGCTGACCATAGCGTTTACTCCTTCGTCTATGTCTGTTGCGTGCACGTAGCCTACTAACTCGTTGGAGGCGCCTGGAAGATATTAATTTGGTATGTAAGCATATTATGGTCTTCATCAACTGCCTAGTCTATTCCCAAATACGATGGGGTCAGCTTCCCGTCTTACCAGATGTAGCTGAATACAAATATTTTACATAAATAAAGAAAGAAAGAAAATAAAGGAAAAACTTTTATTTGCGGTAAACGTGAAATGAGCAAAAAATAAAATTTAAAAAAATTGGTGGGGGGAAACATGCATCACATCCACGAAAAAGGCTATCGCTCAGCATTATGCTGCGACCCTATGCAAGACAGAGCCCCAGCTCTTGTTTTCAGCGACAGCCGGCGATGACGTTATGACGTCGAACAATGCAGCAAACAATTATTGCAACGCTGTACCGGTACAGCGTTCTTAAAGATAAATAAAATAATAAAGCGACCGCCTCTCTGACCTGCACAACCCAGTTACCGGGTAATACGTATACCCCTTGGTAAGACTGGTTGTCCGACTTTCGACCTTCTTACTACCCGTAACGACTGCTAAAGATCCACGAATGACAGCCAGAACCACCAGCTTTACGTGCCACGACCATCTTTTCACATCAAGACCCCTCGGTCTTGATGTGAAAAGATGGTCACCCATCCCGGGACCAACAAAAGTAGCTTAACCTGATCGATCGACGAGCCCCTCAATATGTAAGCATATGGTCTAAAACCCACGTAATTTTAGCGTGTAATATTTTTTTATTTTTTTATTCTTCTTTTTCATAAAGAGGCTTTTATCCACAGTGGCATGTCAGCCTCATCATACCTTAAACTATTCTTAACAAATCTATGAATATAATTTAAATTATTGGTTTACAAACAACAAAGAAAGTAGGTTTGCTATCTCAGTTGAAGGCTGCGCTAAAACTTTAACATAGGGACCAATATCATATTTATTTACTTTTATCTCTCTCAGCAGTATCTCTCTTTCCTTCTTTGTCTTAGTACACTCCATAAGAAGATGGTGAACATCTTCAACCGTTCCACATGTTTCACAATTGGGAGAATCCACTTTTTTCATTAAATAACCAAACTTGCGGGATGAGTAGTGACCAGAGCGTAGTCTATGAAGCAGAACAATATGATACCTACTCAGTTCTTTGATAGCAAACCACGGTACTCCAGGAGGCTGATATTGTATAGTTTTATACCAGATACCCTTTTCCCTACTTCGTTCGTCGAAGTATTCCTTAAACCTATCTTTAAATTTTTTTTGCAATCGCTTAATTGTTCTACATAATTAGGTACTATATAATATCCTTGACCTTCAGTAACCGCTAATCTAGCCAGTCTATCAGCCTCTTCATTACCTTTCAAACCTACATGAGATGGGACCCATTGCAATCTTAGCACTGTGCCATTATTTGTAAGATCTATGACCTTACTTAGTATGGAGTAAGCTATGGAAATACCTCTGACGCCAGAGGCACAACGAGCTAAATGCTGCAGACCACTCTTACTATCTGTGAAAATCACAAAATATCGATCTCCCGAGTTACAAGCAGAGATAATAGCTTCATATATTGCAATGAGTTCCATCGTCATAATAGACACATTCGATTTTACTTTGTACATGGCTGAGCTGTTCCTATTAACGTCATAAAATGCTGCTCCCCAACCATCCTTACACTTAGAACCATCAGTGAAATATTTATTATAATCTAGGTATTTATCGTGAATTTCTTTTACAATTTCACATTTAAGAGAAGCAATATTTAAAGTTTTTTTAGGACCTGTTACATTTTCTAAGTTAAAAATAATAATTTCATCTACTTTAATACTGGTTACCCAAACATCTAATGAAAACATCTCCAAGGGATCAGATGAATTAACACGAAAAGATTCACATTCATCGAGTACCGATACAAGTAAAGGTTTCCTTTTTTTTGCCAAAATCTCGACTGCATTTTATTATTTTTTATTTTATTTATTTATTTTAAATGGTAATTAAATAACTTATAAACTAAGCCCGAACAAAAACATCCATAATCTAATCTACTTCTGATCACCGAAATGTATAACGCACGTAAATACTTTGGATGCATACCCATTTAGAACCCGCTAACACTTTTAAAAGTTTCAAAAATTTCAAGACCTTTTCAGCTACTTCATTAACATGTTTACCCCACAATAAGGATCGATCAAGCCATACACCTAAATATTTAAAATTTTCAACTAGATTAATTCTATGCTCATTGATTTTAAGTTATATTTTGTTCCTTCTTCGACCTCTGGTGAAAATACATATTTTAAATTTATTTGGGAAAGTGCCAAGCCTAGTTCATCAAGCTTAGCTATCATGTCATTAAGTGCCAATTGTAAAATGATTTCACAAAAATGTATGTCTTTGTGCTTCAAATAAAATACAAAATCATCGGCATATTGTAATACAGAGACGTCTTCTACCTCACGACAAATTTTATATGTGGTTAAATTGAAAAGCAACGGGGAGAGCGGGTCTCCTTGAGCTAAACCCTTATTTGTCCATCTGCTTATTACTGTCTCCCCAGAATACATTTTCATTAATAAACATCTTGCACTTAAAAACTCCCAAATATATTTACAAATATTTTTGTTTGTTTGTTTGGCATCTCGCAGGTCAACCTATGCGGTTGTCGTCTGCTTAAGCGGACTTGCCTGTGGATTCCCTAATAAATTAAGGCCTCCAGCCAGGACTTAAACTTAAATACTAACTAAAACTAAGCGACAACGCTAAGGGCACCCCCTGTGGGGTACGAACCTCGGCTTAGGGCGTCGCTGGAA
Source organism: Dasypolia templi (assembly GCA_963555695.1). NCBI lineage: Eukaryota > Metazoa > Arthropoda > Insecta > Lepidoptera > Noctuidae > Dasypolia > Dasypolia templi. Next base: position 12,312,841 of record OY743147.1, read on the forward strand.
GAGGGCAGCAAATGACTAGCTGGATCAGGATTGGTATTAATTTGGGACGAATTTAAAGCTACAGGCTCAGCAGCGCGGGCTGGCTCGAGCAAGGGTCGGGAGGGGCGTCGATTTGGGCGTCGCGGCGGGCCTCGGCGGCGAGGTTGGTAGGACGGCGATCGGGTTTTGGGCTTATGTAGCGTGCTAGTGGCCTTACTACTCTCCTGGAGGAGGGTAGTGGCGTCGTCGGGGTCGATTTTACAAATATTACAGCCAACATTTAATTTATCTAAAGTAGCCACGACAGCCTCAACTAAAACATTGTTATATGCATTATCTATGTCCAGGAAGCAAGCTACAGTAGGCGTGTTATTCGAGAGTCCTATTTGAATATCAGTGACAAGTTTCGCAAGGCAATCCAAGCAGGATTGTCCCCTCCTAAAACCAGACGTATCAGCAGATAGAAATTTGTTTTTCTCTGTATACCATTGCAATCTCTTTACTAACATTGTGTGAAATATCTTACAAACGCATGAGATGAGAGATATCGGCCTAAGTTTTGGTTCTACGTCAGCACTACGTGTAATAATTTGAGATAAGTAATTTTAGAGGAAATGGGTATGACGCTGAACTCTTGAATCTTCTTTGATCTCGGATTTTGACCAGATAGCTTCAAAACAGCAGTAGGTAGTCTGACACGGTGTTCTATAAGCTTTGTTTTACGCTTTAAGGGTGAGCCAAAGAACATGTATTTTTTTTATAAACGCAACAATTTAGAGATGTATTCTCCAAATTGTTGTTCATGTGATTCATCATAGATCTAAGTTTTACCTTCTTTAACATGGAACATGTAGGAATCCTCGTCGAACTTGGGGTTATTGTCGTTGATGTCAGTGACTTTGATGTTCACTGTCGCTGTACTCGACAGTCTACCTGGGTCTTCTGCTCTTACCATCTGGAATATTATAAGGATTTTGTTAGTTTGGTTTTCAACATTATTATAAATTAAAGTCGCTTTTCGGGTCCATACCGCGTTATTTTATAAACTACGCATCGGATTTTCCATTCAAATAAAAAATACATATATTGTAGGAATCTCGATGTAAAGCCGTGCGAAGCTGGGACGGGCCACTAGTGGCCCCAGGCAGAAGGCCGAAACATTGGAGATTTAAATTAGATATCATCACTAGTACATAATCGTCATATGTCTGTTAAGTTTTGGGCACCATTTGGGACACTTTTGCTACTTTGCTTTGTTGTCTTAGGCTTGCTACATGCAAACTGGGGCCTCTGCTGTTCTTGACTTCACTAAATACTGGCTAAAAGTCTCACTTGCAGTGTTGCATTTCTGACAAGATATCCTTTACACGGTGCGGTTTCAAAGAAGATGACAATGTTTTTAAAGAATATGCTTAGATGGTTTTGATCATGTTGAAAGGATGAATGAAAGGAGACTAACAAAAGGTATTTGCATTGCAGATGTGATTGGAAACGCCGGGACGACCTAGGAGGAAATATAGTGACATTATTGGTGATGTTCTTCTGAAAGGTCAAGTGCGTAGTACACGCAACCAGATGTATGAACGTAAACGAGGCAAAAGGAGTTTATAAGAATTGTGGCTGGTGGCGTTCTGTAGTTTCTGCCTAACCCCATGGGAAGAAGGTATGTATGTTTATTATATTGTATGTGCTAATAAGTTTGTAGTGTTAGCCTACAGCATTCTAAACTTACAATAACTTTCTATAAAAAGGTCTCTGTCCTGTCATTCGTTTTAAATGATCAAAGAAATGACTTACCAGCTGATATCTCGTCAGCACTTCTCTGTCCAGACTCCGGATAACTGTGATGATGCCAGTGTTGGAACCGATCGCGAATTGGCGAAGGTCGTTGCCCGATGCTATGGAGTATGTCACTGGTTCGTTTTCTGGGTCTTTGGCCTTGAAAAAAATAAATAAAAAAATTAAGGAAGAAGAGAAGACTGACTTGAAGTTTTAAGGCCAACCATTTACAGCAATAGGTTATGGCTGGGCAGTGTTCATGTTAACGTTTTAAATATGTTTGTAAGACATAGTTTCTATACATAAATTACATCAAAAGTTATCTAAAGATGGATATTGAAAAACAAAACAAAATTATTTTTCTTTTAAATTAAACCCTATATCTTACACATAAAGTCTAAAATACTTACAGTTACAGTAGTAACAGTAGAATTGATAGCAGCGCCCTCAGAGATGGGCGCGTAATAATCCCGGGATGAGAACTGTGGAGGCCTGGTATTAGGCCCCGGTGCTACGGACAGTTCAACAATGCCCTGAGAACTGAGTCCTTTAGCGTCTGTGGCCCGAATTGTGACACTATATTGTTCACCTGCTTGTAAACGGCCTGTGCTTGCTGTGAAAGGGAAAGAAAGAGGTTTAAGTATTGTGTTTCTTGAATGGTGAAGTAACGAGTGTGGTAATAGAGGCTGGCTGGGATATCGACACTTTGCTTTGCTTTGCATTTGTGTGAGTGCACATATAACGACGCGACGCGACCTTTGCTTGGTAATCGGACAATTGGCCTGAGGCGCTGTGCGTCCCTCGTGCGATCACATTGGTGCGATTGGTAATCACTCACACAAGTGCCATGCTCAGCTTAGGCTTCGCGGACTTGCCTCAGGGTCGCGGGCTGTTTGAAAGAGATACCGTGGCCCTGGCAGAGACAACTGAAGGAACACGGGAGGGTTTTAGTCAGTTATGGTCTGACACGAAGCGGGAGAAGTCATTTGAAAATTTCCCTTGGCCTCGCGGACTGTACCATGGATTCGATACATTTTTATTTTTATTTTTTAATGCTGGTCCATATATTTTGATCGCGTAGGTGTTCCAATTTTCTATGAAACAGCAGTTTTTTTATATAACTGACGAAAGATTTCTACGCTAAGAATAATGAGCTGAATTCATGGTCATAGTTTGCGCGTCGATTTCCCTGCCAACCTGTTTAAATAATTGAGAGAATGGTATCAATGAATCATGTTGGTTCGTATAGTTGCAAAACAAAATACATAGAAGAAATTATTAAGTCGTGAGTAAACCTAAGTAGAAATAGAAGGATTTATTCAATCGTGAGATCATGCTAACACAGTGATATCGTTTAAACAAGCAAAAGAGGTCGTATCGTTAACGAGTAATCTGAATTGATACAGTCGCAATAAAGATTTTACTTTCTTCGTTGCATTCTGTTACAATATTAGTGACAAAAATCAGAAGAATTTGTCTTTTCTTTTTTTAAATCCCTAATAATTTTGAGTTTAATTTTGAAAAAAACAGCGTTATAACAACTTAAAAAGTTTGAAAAAGCAATTCATATTTAAGAACTTCTGGCTAGCGAGAGGTCATTAGTTCCCAAACATTACTAATTCTAATTGATATTATTTGGAAGGTCTACAACGGAAACTATTATTGTTCAACTTCTACGGCTATTTTTAAATTCAACTGTATTAACACAAAACCACTCGTACACATACGACCAATACAACTGACTCACAAATACCTCCCTAGGCAGACACAGCTAGTAGTACGTATTAGAATGCAATGTGCAACTTACATATAACTCCGGTGCTAGGGTGTATAGTGAACTTGTTTCCACCATTGTTAGACACGTGATATATGCTGTACGTAATGCGTGCATTCTCACCCTCATCAATGTCTATCGCCTCTACCTGTGTGTTTAAAGATAAACATTTTGTTAGAGAATTATTTGAAAAAAGGCAGTCCATAAACTATACAAAAAATCACGTAAATCTTTTGCTTCTTTGTAGCATGAAAGCAACAAATACTTTCGCGTAGAAATAGTAGTATAACGATTAAGTATGTTCGACATTAACTGCGACAAAAATTAAGCACCAATTGTTTATTTTTGTCGAAATTTTTCCCTTTTATTCACAAACGTTAGTTAAATAAATGTAATGATAGCGACTGATTAACCACAATTTTTCTGACGTTTAAACATCTCTTAACAAGCAACGCTTATAAATAAAGGGGTTAGGCGTTTCGACGTAGTTTCATTTTACAAGTAGGATTTTGCAGGATAGATGAGATATTTTTGTGTCTTACAAAATCTGTCTGATATGCGGTGTGTCGTGAGTGTTCGGGTCCATCTTTTTCCGTTTTGTTTTGGTCCGGCTTTTCTTTCAAAAAAATAAAAACGGTTTCAAAACAAATAATAACAGACTGACCGTATGAACTTCTGCAGGCTCCAAGCTGGCTGGTACTATGATCGGCTGAGTCTTAGGTATGACTGGTGCGTTATCGTTCTGATCTAACAACTGAACTGCCAAGGAGTATGGAGCTGATGCTGCACCGCCGTTTGCTTCACGGGCGACCACCTGAAATTAGCGAATAAGAAATATTGACTTTAATAAAAGGTGTTATGGTCTACGGTGGAATAGCTAAATAAATTTAACGATAGAAAAAAATCCAAAGAAGCAGCAAGTCGTAACCGTATTATTTGGAACGACGTCGACAATATAATTATGGTCTGTTCCAAAAAAATATGATTGAAAACAAAGCCGAATCAGGTTACAAAATTATATCTGAAGCCTGAAGATGTCTTACCTGGAATCTGTATTTGCCTGGGTTCGGCGGGTCTCGATCGAGTTTCTCGTCGCTGACTACCAGGTTACCATCTTTGTCGATGTCGAAGAAGTTCGTTGTCAGTTCAAACGTGTATTTTGGTACTGGATCTCCGGGTCCCTGAAAAAACACATTACATTGGTTATGAAGATAGAGTCCGTTCCACGAAAGAAGTCCCGCGGCAATAAGTGGAACGAATTATTATCATTATTATGTAGTGTGTTAGCAACATTCCTGACTAATCGTAATTTGCCACTACTTAGCTCTCGAATTCCGACAGTTTTTTGACACGTTCTTTGCGTTCTAAGAACTGTTTTATCAAGACTGAATCAAGACTCGATACTCAATTATTATTTTTAGCATAAGCAGTCTTATATTAGCCTCACAGCCATCTTCCCGCGTTCCAAATTAATCTCGTACTGAGAAAGTCCTACAAATCCACAAGGGTCGTGGGAGTTTTTAAAGTTGTGTTATATAACATTAAAAACTTGTTTTCGTATAAAAACGTCAGTAAAAGATGGTATTTTGATCTTCAATATTTCCGTAACCAAATGGTTCGAAGGTATGGAGCAGTACAAGTGACTCCCGGCTTCGTTATGTGCCTTTTTACACCCGTAAGTTGTTTATTTTTCTTCTGCCAGCAAGGTATTCTCAGAATTGAAGGCATTATTCATGTCAACCTTCAGGATGACCTCTCTTTTGTCTAAATTTAGGTCGACAAGGCGTGAACGCCAGCCTCACAGCCCCCTTTGGAGTCGGAACTTTGCTGCAGCGGTTGAAATTTTCACTTTAATTAAATGTATATAAGTAACTCACCAAATCCGGATCCGAAACAGTCAGTCTAATAGGGTTGCCATCGGCGTCCAGTACTTTGGTGCCTTTAGCGGAGTTTTCTTCCACCATTCCTTCATCCGAGGACGCTGCTACGACGGGCGGACTGGCGTCTACCGGACGTATTGTAATTGTAAGCTTCGCTGTTGTAAATCGACGTGCTTCTGATACTTCTTCCGCCTGGAAATAAAATTAAATATTATTTATTTATTTTGTCATAAATGTTTGAATATGGCTTTGCAATTCTCTCACTGGCGCATATAGTTTTGGGGTTCCCAAAAGAAGCGACGTTGGAAATGGGCATATCAATTAATTATCAATAATCGACCATGCAAACAAAAACTACAAAAAAAAACAAGTTGTTGAGATGTAATATTTTATGGAGGCAATGCATTTGATACGATTTGTATTTTTTTTTTGCCGTAATAAATAGGGGTGCTACGCAATACGCAGGCTAAATTGACTGATGTTCGAATACCAAAAATTTGTGTTTTCTATCAGGCTAATTTTTACCTTTATCTCTTCCATTTCCATATTATTTATTGTCCTCATTCTATACCCTGTTGAAATCTGAAAGTCTGCTGAACTCACCTTTATAACCAACTGAAATTTCTTAGCAATGGTAGTATCAACCGGCACAAGTTGCCTAACTCCTCCGGTATTAGGATCTATCGCGAAGTACGTAGCCCAGGAGTCAGGCTCCCCACTGTCGATGGTATACTTGATGCGGGCGTCTAATGTGTCCATGTCTACTGCTTGGATCTTCTCTGGTTCAATTGTTAGGATGCCTGCTAGGACGCCGCTGTTAACCTAAAGAAAGAAAATTTACTTGATTGTGAAAAACACTGGTTTAAGGATCAATTTTTGTATGTTCAAGTATTACTTATGTAAATACGTGTTCTTAAAAACACCTTCCACTACTGCCTAAGGAAGCATCACGAGGAAACGTGGCCGAAATCGAATTTAATCGCCACACGGCTGTAAATAACCGTGATGATCATCAATACCTTGTTATTTGTGTGTATGACAGAGATCGAAGAAATGGGTGAGCTCTGACAGTTACAGGCCGATATAGTAAGCGTACCTACGTACGAATTCAAATAGATTTTATTTAATTCTGAAATTTAGCAGTAATTCTGTTTATGATTGGCGTACCTTAAAGGGATCTTGAAGATCCAAAATAGGTCCTGTCAAAAGTGCTACATAGTGACAACAGGCATTGTTACAAATAATACTTACAAAACTAGTATACTCCGGATTGAAGCAAGCTCCCTCATGTAGCGTGCATCCCTTGTATATAAAGGACGGATCCTGATCATCATCATCTTGTATGTGCACTGTCAACGTTGTGGTACTCGATAGACGTCTCTTTGTATCGCGGGCACGATCCTGAAATGATTGTGAAGAGGTTCTATTCAATGAAACTTGAAAATGGAACTTCATATCGTCATTTATTTGTTAGGAAAAGGACAGAGGCGAGATTTCGGTTTGATCTAATAATTTCGTCCGTCGTAGTTATAAAAAAAAACGAAAATGCTCTTTTACTAGATCTGGTCCTCCTAATTATGTAACCGTCAAGCCTTTCGCCGAGAATTAATAGCATCATTTAAAAACAAGCCTAATCCAGATACAGCAGATGTACAGCGAAGCATGCAAATACTGCATTTGTCTCTAATGTTTCATAATCTCCTGTGACTTGCACTTGATGAAGCAGTGGTACCTTTTGCAAAGCTTCCATAGGTCACCTCCAATGTTATATTATCCCCTAGTAGGTACTAACGAAATAACAGAGATACTTACAGAAGCAAGGATAGTGACTAGATACTTCTGCGTGCGCTCGTAATCCAAGCTCCTATTGACTGTGACCTGCCCCTGATGAGGTAGAGGTATGGCAAAGCTTCCATAGCCGTCTACTGCATTAGCTTCCTCTATCGTTGCATTATCTCCTGGTATTATAAAGTATTCTGATAGACCATTGACGCCTGCGTCGAGGTCTAACGCTTTGATACCGTCGAATATTGTGGTACCGATTGGTACCAGCTGAAATAATATAAGGATAGAATTAAAGTGTGAGAGTATTTTAAAAGAATGTTTTGGTGTGTTAAAGTTATTTTAAAAGAATATTAATTGAATCATGTTAAAATAAACGAACAAGAAACACTAATTGACTGAAGTTTTATTCTAGATCGTAATACCAAAGGGAAATCAGAAGTCTGCGTTCAAAACATTTTTTGTCGTTATTTTTGTATATTCAATAAAAAGTATTTGTTTGTTTGATTCATGTTTAACAATACATTACAACACCCATTTGGATTTTTAAACAATTCGGAAGCTGTAATCTAAAACACAATCATTGACAGCAAATGGTCAAACTGAATAAATTTAGGCTATTGTTTGTACCACAAAACATCCATCATCAATTGGACTGGTGATTTAGCTGAGACATGTACTGCAGCTTTTACATTTCTAATCTTACCTCAGAAACAGTAGATTCGTATGGCGTCCCTTGGAATACCGGCGCATTGTCGTTGATATCGGAGACTCTTACTATCACTGGTATCGTTCGCCGCTTCTTCGTCGCTTTCACCTGGCACACCAGCTGCAAACACACCCATGATCATTATCAGCATATATCGTTCCCACTGCTGGGACACAGGCCTAAACTCTGTAACGGGGAGTAGGCCGTAATCCACCACGAGGGCCCAGTGCGGGTTGGTAGATGTCACATGTCTTTTAATTTTTTGTTCTAGGACATGCCGGTTTGCTCACGATATTTTCCTTCAACGGTTTGAGAGCAGTGATGATAAAATTAGATACACAAAGTAAAGTGCCTGCATTGGTTCGAACTCACGACCTACAACTCGTAAGTCGGCGCCAATACCACTGGGCCACCACTGCTCTACCACACCCATTAATTAATTACAACCAAATTACTTCTAACACAGATTAATAACTACCATATTGGCTTTAGGCGATATATCAATAGACTTAATTCGGTTAAGGCGAAATAAATCGATTCACATTTGCATCTACAGCACATTGAATTTTGATCTTTAATTCCGAAGTGTAAAGTTGGAAATTAATTGTAAAAAAAAGTGAAGTGGCTAACTATGCAGTGGCTAGAGATCTTTATAAATTATATGACAAATTATCATAAGATGATTATGATAGATCATTTATTTTAACAATGATAAATAATGGCTTACAGAGAGTATATTCGGATGAATTGACAATACATTTTTGATCGTGGGAACTGTATAAGAAATAATGTATATTTGTTGTATAACAGTTACTTAATCGATGACCTACAGACGCGGGCGTATATTTAAGATATTCAATCGTCCGTCCACACGTTTTATTGAGTTATCTAACAAGATTACGTGCACTTTATTATGTACTTCAAATGCAGTGCTATTTTGTTCTGCAAATGCTAAGCATCGGAAGCTGTGGCTGATACGTTAAGTATTGATAGAGAATATTTTATGAGAGATAACTTTGCCCGCGGCTTCGTCAGCGTGGATGTCGGAAATTATCACACGGAAACGAGCTACCGGGACAAAAAGTAGCCTATGTCCTTCTCTAGAATGCCATCTGTCTCCTTGCCAAATTTGATTGAAATCCGTAAAGTTTAGGCATGAAAAGGTACAGACAGACGTAAACCTTTGTCATGACTAAATGAACCAAATATTTGTATTGCGATTTCCAAAACAACCCACTTCTATCTAATACGCAGGTAGTGTAAAAGCGAATGAGAGATTATGTCAAAACTCAAGAGGAAGGACTTTAAAAACGCTGAAAATATGTCCTGTCTCCTGTTGATCTTGATTTACTCGAAAACTGTTCATCAGTTTCCAGCCAGTGTCATAACGTTTATAATCGCTATTAGCTGTAAAATCTTCCTAATCAAAGAGACCTTTTGATTAAGATTTAACTTTCTATCGTTAAAATATTTCACAATACCTGAAACACCATATGCGACAAGTTATCCTCATCTCGATCGAGAGGCTGTAGGAGCTGCAACCGCTTCCCATCAAGCTGGAATAATGTGGGGCCCTTAGGAAAGACCGTGGATAGCAACACGTCTTCACCTGGCTCCCCGACTATTGGCAGCTGAGCTGGCACTGTGCTTTGGTTCACCTCTGAAAAAAAGGAAGGTATAGACATGAGATTATGGTGAGGGTGATACAAAAAAGTGGAGAAGGAGACATCTAGCAGACGGATAAAGGAGCTAGATTTCCTATAGCTTTTAAGTCTTCATGTCTAACTAATGAGTACCCCATGATATTTGAGGCTTACAAAGTTGAATATTTACGTTAAAATATTTTTTCATCTGCGGGTATTAGCATAAAATATATGGCACTTGGCAATAACATAGCTTTCTATCAGTGGAAGATTTTTTAATGGGCTTCCAGATAATACCTCTTACAAACATAGGTACCTATTCCTAAACAAACAAATTTTATCTCTTTATAATATTAGTTAAGATTACTTACGATTTCCTCTGCTTTCTTCAATATCAACTATAATACTAGACTGGCCCGTTTCCACTTCACATGGACCTGTAAAAACAAAAAAACATTCATGAAATCATTAACAATTAAATTCCTATTATATGATTTGAGCATCGCGTCGTTCCGGATGCAAGCAAGACTCGTAAAACATTCACAATAATTTCCTTGTTCTTTGACAAATTATTCACTACAATTAACATAGGTAAAACAATTATTCAAACACGACTTATTCCATTAAAATTCCCAGCACATCTTAAAGTAAATCTGTGGGCCATTAATCCCACATTTATCACCGTGGAAACGAAACACAATGCATTAAGATAACGAAGACAACAAAGCTCGCAGTTCCAGAGATAGAATAAGTGAATACTCTCACACGAAACAAACAGTACCTAATAAATAAGAGAATCGACAGGTGCACGAGACCTTAGCTTCGTTAGGCCTTTGAACAATTAATTAAGGTTTTGCAAACGTTGCCTTTCCTTTTCCCATTAAATTGTTTAGAGATAATGTTAACTGTATATCGAGGCGCGCCTGCCAGAGATGTCAGACGTGCCATAATGTTTAGAATGTTCTATAAAATCTCAGCACAAAAATATTTCAACATAATGTTTTTTTTTTTGGAATGTTTAAATTGAATGCTGTTTATATTCAATCGCGCTTTATTTTTTTTTATTTTTTTTGGGAATCGTATATCTCGCAGGTCAACCTATGAGGTTGTCGTCTACTTAAGCGGACTTGCCTGTGGTTGCCCTAATAAATTAAGGCCTCCAGCCAGGACTTAAACTTAAATACTAACTAAAAACTAAGCGACTACACGCTAAGGGCACCCCCTGTGGAGTACGAGCCTCGGCTTAGGGCGTCGCTGGAAGAGGGCAGCAAATGACTAGCTGGATCAGGATTTGAGCGATTTTGGAACAAATTTCGGGCTGGCTCGAGCAAGGGTCGGGAGGGTTAATAAAAAATGTTGCGTACTTAGATTTTTAAACAAATTGAATGGCTGAAGTCCTGAGAGAAGACTGATATTTTGCTTGGAATGGAGTAACAATACTCTTTAAACCTGGTTACTGAATTCTTTTTAAAAGCGGTATATATAGCTTTTCGTAAGTCATTCACTAGTTGACACATTACGTTACTGAAGACACAGTTAAGGAAGAACTTTGCTGAGATAAATGATTTGGTTGAATCAAACCAATACAACAAATATTCTTTATTCTATTGAAAGATTTTCTATGGACGTCAGGAAGTCCGCGTTACCGAATCGTAAAACTTCCAGTATTCCTAATTTATCCCGTTATTGAAAAATGCTATCAAAAGTTTATAGATATTTAGTTATTCGTATCAACAATCGTATCAGTAATCACCTATTAATATTTGTGCACTATTAAACGGGATAATAAAAAACGAACCTATAAAATATACCCATACCTACCTCATAATATAACGCAAATTATAAATAACTTACTGTAAGGGATAGTTTAAGATTGGTCGTAAAGTTAGTAAGTTTAATAATAAATAGCCGCAGGAATCCTGATTTAACTATGTGGTTTGGCATTAATACAAAGACTACGGGCTACGTAACTCTAGTTATTTAATAAATTTTGAGATTTTCAATATTACTTCGTTATGATATTACTATAACTAGTTGATGCACGCATTTTCACTTGCATTCTAAAGGTGCCCTACATGTATCCTGATGAAAATAATCCAAGACAAGGTCTTTCTGTATGCGAAAGTTCATCTAAATTTGTTCAGCCATTAGAAGTAGGTATTAGGTACGTGTTGACTCTTTGGCCGATCTACAAAATCCGGAAAATCACAAATACACGAACATACTGTTGACTTTTTGTTTTTTTATTTTTATTAATTGATTTGTTCTCAAACCGATCAATTAATTTACTTGTCTTAACATTGGGGTTCCTTGCAATAATATAAATATCGACCATAAAAGACAGTGTTAATTAGTGCCTATACGTGATCTTAATAAGCACATAGGTATATTTTACTTCCTCTAATGGAAACCGGGACTATCCTTATAAGTATTTGTTCCAATTAGAAAATACTGTTCGTACCGTTTTCGAAGTACGTAGGATTCTTGTAAATCTTCCGTGCAGGCCTTTAGGCTATTAATACTGTGTTTGTTGTAAATAACTTAGTAGGAACGTGCTGAGATTATGTTACGGGAGCAATTGTAGCGCCGTTTTCTATGAAGCATGGTTTTGTTGACTGTACCTACTTGGGCTAGTTTGTATATAGTAATCGCGATGGGCAGGGTAGAAGGTAATAGGCCACGCGGAAGGTCACCGATGAGGTGGACCGATCAAATCAAATCCGCGGTTGGAGGCCCTGTTAATGAATGCCCCAGGCTCTCAGCTAACAGAACCAGTGGCCCTAGTGTGAGTTTATTTTAACCGTCTCGACCTAACGCATCGACCGCGTTCGGCGCTCTGATTGGCCCTTGGCAATCGGATCGCAACTTTCGAATGGTGAATAGCCAATCGCAGCGCCGAACGCGGTCGATGCGTAAAGTCGAAATGGTTAAAAGAAACTCACACTAGGGCTTCAGGTGGCGAAAGATCGTGAGGCGGGCAACAACTACACCTGCGATTGGACACAGTGACCATGACCGCTCTGTCAAGAGCGAAACGAATAAGAAGATAAGAAGCGCGATGAGTAGCTGAAATTCAACTATTGCATTTATATAGACTGAAAGCTCAATTCTACCGATTTCTGCGGGTTAATTGCGTAACACACTATCAGTAGTAATCGCTTTCATTTTGACAGTTCAACAATATTCATTGCGTTTTTAACGTTGTTGAGCAAACAAATTTTTCGAACATACGAAGCAATGGAGCAATTTACTTCAAAAATGATTCAGATTTTGTACTAATTGTGTGTTATTGGGTGCTGGTCGAATCTGTCATCGGCAATCTTTATTGGCCTACTTTTGTTATATTATCAAAACATTAGCCTGCTTTCGATCATCATGCATCATTCTCTCATTCATTTATTCATACTTCAAGCCTGCTTTGATATTTTAAAAATCCTTTAATAACATTCAAAAAAAGATATAAAAGCACAATACTTATCCTGCCAAACGATTATTACTTTTCCGATTCAATGAAATTCTATAGAAGCGATTGTTACAAGCTTCACTGGATACGTTTAGTTTCGATGAATGAATAAAGCGATGACGTTATTTTATTACTCGGCCTATTCAACGTGTATTATTTGTAAACACAATACAATTGAGTTTTGATCTGCTTGTTAACAAACACGATTAATGATTTGATCTCGTTAGCCAGTCAGCCATATTTGTGTATGTTTTAAATCACGAAGCAAAATAAGTGGAACGATTTTCACATGTGTGGCCTTTCTAGGAATTTATAACTCTACAAGCTGTATGCCTGATGGCCTTTTCAAATCGGCTAAAATGTGGAACGAATTGGGAGGGGACGAATTTGTCAGCACTAACTGCCACGGTCGCGGGTTGTTCGAAAGAGATACCGTGGCCCCTGGCACAGGCAACTGAAGGAACACGAGTAGGTTTAAGTCAGTAAAAGTATGACATGCCCAGCCGCTCCGCCCAGAGCGATTCATTTCAGAGCGAGTCATTTGATGATTTCCCACCAAAAAGAAAAAAGAGTAAAGGGGACGAATTTTCTAAATACCTTAGTGCTCACCTTCGCTATATCCATAAATAACTCTTAATTTAAAATAAAGGCCCAATTTAAACATTTCCGTTTTTTGACATGCCATGATTTTAGCTTGGTTTTATATTTTACAGTTTGCCTAATTCCTACCAACTTGTGAGGAAATACCATTTATAGACTTTACTATTCCTAAAACACTACACATATTGCAGGTATCGTAAAAGCTACTAACCAAACTAGGGTAGCAACAACTTAGATCATACATTCGCCAGAGTCGAATTGCGTTTGTTCATTAACCCAGGCATCTTTAGTTTTATAGGTCTATAACATAAGGATGTGTTCAGTATTCATAAACACTAACGAGATTTTTGTTCTATTTACTGTAACATAGTAAAGGCACAGTCTAACTTACTTTAGGGGGAAGCGCAAGCGAAATTTACATTATTTACGTTTTCTACTATTTGCAAGTCAGTGCCAGGTTGTATGTTGAACAAGAGAAAATGATAAGAAAAAGGAAAAAAACGTAATAAAATTTAAATTTCGAAGGCTGTCGTGCCTGACCGGACCAAGCAGTAACAATCCTGAAGGGGTAAACCGGACCAGATTGGTAAAGTCTTGAAGGCTCAATAACGAGCGGTCCAGAATTAGTAGTAAACTCTGTAGGGCTGAACCGGACCAGATTACTAGTTTAAGTCCTGAAGGCTCAATATCGAGCGTTCCAGAGTTAGTTGCACAGTCAGTAGGGATGACCGGGATCAGATTGCTAGTCAGGATGAACGAACATGAATAATAACGTTATGTCTTTTTAGACAATGCTTGATGAGACTACGCGTAGGAGGACGTCCGCAATTCAGTATCGCAATTTAGACTGTGATCTGAGCCAGTTTCCACGGTTTTCGCGTCCCCTACTGCGTCCACGGATCTCATTAACTTCCCTCCGTAGTTCTTTCAACTCAGTAGTTAACTCGTTCATTACGGTCGCCATGTCCCCCTTTGAAGATGATGCTGCCGAAGATATAGCCGTAGTAGATGCGATGGTCGCTTCCTTTGCACTTGGCTACCTTTGCGCTTCCCTCTTAGAGGCAAACGATTGACAGAAGTAGAACAATGTTTTTTTTTTTAAAGTGGTGCAAGTGGTGTCTTTGTGTGACATGCCCTGCACTGCTTAACTACAGTTCAGGATTTCTCAGGTTTTGCCAAATGTATGATCGATGAACCACTGTAAGTAGTTACACTGTGGTAAAGGTTTTAACCCTACAATTCTAATTTCAACTCTTTATTAGTGGCGTTTGTGAACAGCATATTAATTCAGACTTGTTACAGTTGAAATGGCAATCATGGCATTTGGTTTAAATTAATTTTTTATTTGTCATTTTTAGATTAATTTATACTTTATAAATGTGAGAACGTTGTAGCCCTTGTAGATTGTAGATTTATAGGCCAATGTCTATTTGTTAAGCATATGGTACTTGTTGACAGGCCTACACTGCCCTCCCATACCTATTAACACTTTAATTTGGAAACATTGTAAAAAAACATATATTTTTAAAGAGTAACCGTGGAGTTTCTTGCCGGCTCTTCTGCATAGGAAACGACCAATTGAACCATGCACCTAGAGACCATGTAGGTTTATGTGAAATAAAATATTTCGATTTCGATTTTGAATATAAGAAGGTAGGTACTTACCGGGCGTTGCCCTCGCCACTTGCAGTAGGCAGAAGAAAACAAACCAAGCCGTTGATCTTCCATGCTGGAGCGCACTCCACCGCGCCATCTCACTGTAACAAGAGTAAGTATTATAAGGATAAGTATTAGAAAAAAAAAAACATGAGTTTATTCAGAACCTGTGTCTGAATTTCAAGTTATTTTCCTTATACAGGGTATATATATATACTAATATGTCACTAAACAACAAATTACAATGTGTATAAGCCATTTCGCTCGGAACTGAATACCACGACATTAAAGTCTGCATAAAAATCTAAAGATTTTGCATAATATTTCATTCTAAGTTATTACGAAAAAGAGGTGATTGTGGATTACGACTACAAATAAGCCTAGTCAGCATGTCGCCTCATCGTGCCTCGCCCACGAGCATCAAAACAATAAGCTTTACAGCTAAACATGAAGATGTTAATTTAATACAATATCAAGTAAAGCCGCATTTCTATTCTTACTGCGTTGGGTATTTTCAAGGAAACACCTACGTGAATCACTTGCACTGTTCTACGGCTAATATGGCCGGTCCATTGCCACTTCAGCTTGCTTATTCTGTGAGCTATGTCGATAATTTTCATTTACTGTCGGGTCACCTCATTCCGGATTATCCGTCAGAGAGGCTCAAAGCATAGCTCAGTCCATAGCTACCTTGAAATTAAGGACCATCCATACCGCGAGGGCTCCGTAAGTCATAAAGTCTTGAGTAAATAGAAATGTCCAGCAGACTGTATAACGTCATACGTTTGCTTGATCCCTGTACAAAAAAAACATGAAACTTCTCAAACCACCACCACTCCTTAGAGTCCGTTATGGTATCATGCTATCTCTTTTAATCTTACAAGAAACTATTTTTGCCATCCTGCTGTCATTTGACAATATAGGTATGTATAGAACCCAGTGATACCAGTTCCGCGGAGCAGGGCACAGATTAGGAAGAAGATTAATTAAAATAGATTTTATTCATTTCATAATACGTAGTAATATTAATATTTAGCATATAATATATTTTTACGTATATTAATATAAATTCCCTATGGTTCACTCACACAACATTAAGTAATTTTAGAGAAATTTCTTCGACAATTTGTAGTATCAATGACATCAACATTTGTACGAGTATAACTTAAGACTAAGGATTCATAAAAGTACAACACACTCAGCAATATCACAAGGCCACCGCTCAAACTATAATAAATATATTTAAAAAATAATAAAGAAAACAATACCTCAAATACAATAGAAAATAAAATCCGCTTCGTAAAAAAACTACTATCCACATGCGATATCGTCGAACAATAAGACACGTGTTGAAAACACGCTTCGCTCGGTTATAGACAAATGAAATAACAACTGTCTACTAAGGTGCTAACAATAGAAGCGCAATAGAATAACAAAACAAATAACAAACAAGATAAAAAAATCAGCAACGAATTGTAATACGAATCAAAGCTTCAACTCAGTTCCCAAGGGATACCATAGCTGCTGACACTAAAGTGACAAGACAGATTGCGATAAAAACGCATGAAGTTTATTACAAATTAACGCTTATATCTATGATCTTATTGATGGTAATGGGAAAGCTTGTAATTGATGGATTTAAATTATAATAAACTTGCTTTATACAGCAATAAGCCAAGTTAATGATGATTATGAAACTTTTGTCCACGGATTTGCCCACGAAGATTAGGTTTCTTGAAATACTATTTGAATTACGTTTTTTGAATATTTATATTCAATAACGGCATTTGTTGATGAAAATTCAAAGTTAATCGTTTCATTAGTGGAACAAACTCATTCTCACATTTGTAATAATAACTAGGATTAACACAAATAGTTCTGACCTTATTGATGGTAATGCGAATATTTGCGATCAAGGGATTTAAATTATAATAAATAAGATATTCATAAGACTTCGTTTCGAAGCCACTACAAATATCAGAAATGCATTAAGGGCTGCTACTTATCGCACCAGTGCAATAACAATAAAGTTATGGAAGAATCTGCTAAACATAAATTGTAGAGAGTTGATTCAGATATCACAGTAGTCAATCTAACAGAAGAAGCCTTTTAAGCGCTACGTGTTATATTCTATAAAGAGCTAGTTCTGAAAACTCACAGTACAATTCTTGCTTAATATTTCAGGGAAGTTCTTGATAACAAAAATTTTTCAAGCACAGCAATCACCAAAACTTTATGTTCAGACAGAAATCGCTTGATCTGCGAACCTTGGAAGTTGAAGGGTGCAATGATTAAGAACTTTACGTCACTCAATAATTTAACTAGTCTACATTTTATTAGGTAGTTCAAACTAATTCTGTTCCAACAATATTTTACAAGTGAACATGGCAGGCTACCAACAAATCCCAGCGTTGGTCTTTCTGGTACCGAAGTAGATAACATTAATCGGATTACAAACTACGTAGTTATCACACCACCAATTCTCACGATTAAGCAAACAGGCACAGCCTTGGGAACACTTTACTAATCCATTTATACCATAATGCAATTTACAATCATTGAAATCCCACAAGCTATAGCAGAAAAATAAATGGTATCGTATAAATTATTTGTCTTGATACCCCGGTCAATATATAGTTTCGAAGCTTAAAACCTCAAAGCCTATATATTCCACTATAATGTAGACTCTACATTATGAAAGTCTACATTATAGTGGAATATATAGGCAGATAGTTTGTAGGTGATATTCAGCAAATGTATGAACTCATGTTGCTTGCTTTTAGAGCAATGTGAATCTGTTTGAATTGTAAACAAAACACCTTTACGAACTTTAGTAATTTCTGATGTCCTTCTCTTCAAACTTTTCTTTTCCTATCTAGGGTACAGTTTTCATTGAAAACAGGTAACGTTCATTAGTGGTTTTATGTCGTCAAACCTACTTCATCCGCAGTATTGTGATATTCTGGTTTTACGCGTGAATGCGTATTTTCAATTATAGTGCTTGCACACAATGTAGAGACATTTGCACGACATTTCATAATTTAACTTCAAGCTACAGTTAATCGAAATTAGGGCACGCATAAACTATCTTATTGTTATGTCCAAAGTTTCGTAACCATACTTCCTAAATCCTACATCACAAGATTCAGAAAACATAACAAAGGACAATACTCCTTTTCATGCAAGCACTGTAAATTCTCGATTAAGGTCAAGCGCATATTGTAAGTCAATGTAACAAAATTACAAGTAAGTAGACACTAGAACGTGTAAAGGTTTAAAATGTGTACAGATCAGAACAAACGTCGGTACAGTGTAATAATATGCAAGGATATGTTTTAAGTCCAATGCACGTTTATTACTACTGATGTCATATGCTGCCTCATATGACTTGGAGAAATGCTTACGCATCTTATGTGCAAACAACTCCTAGCATTACAAATAGAAAAATATGAGACAGCATATTCCTAGCGGAAGGTATCTGTTTTCAAGACAAATAATGAAATTGCTACAATACCACCTTACCGATTAATGTTCCCACATAAATAAATTCTTATTAACACAAAATCTTACAGTGTTTATTTTTAATACAGATGCGACGGACTTGCTCTATGCAGATCTGCAAATGAATGCATCACCTGCCCATAATCCCACGCCGTGGAACGCAAACAAAGAAGCGAAATTTTGTCATGTATTAAATGGATCTATTTAATTTTATGCAAAAAGTCTCAAGGCGTTGTCTGTAATGCACGCTTGTTCTAAGTGAAATAATTTATAGGGGTTTATAGGTGTAATTAAACAAGCGAAGCGGTCCTGACCGGTTGCAAGTCAATGCAAAAAGTAGACCCAGTATTAACAGGCTATTCAGAAGACAGGGTAAGTCATGAGAAATCGTTAAAAGTCTAACGCAACATCTAAGTTTGTGGGCGGAGACGACAATAAACCAGATAATGCAATGATACGACTAACGGATGAACTCACTTTAACAAGTGCTAATCTTTTATAAATAAGAATTGTTAGAAAGAAAAGGGATGCACTAATGGTTGCGGTTGTAAATTGTAAACCAGATTGGAATCGTAATTTGTGTTCTAGATGCAACTAAAGTTTAACATTCACTAGGAAATTATTCTCTCCGATTATAATATGAAACATACAATTGCACATTCTTTCCATAAATCATTTCACAATTAGCATTATTGCCAGGTTAGACATCGGGCCGAAGCTAGCGTTGCTTGCACGTAGTTTTAATTTGTCACGCGTTGTATTTGCATGCTAAAGAGATGTCTCGAGCAGGCCCCCTGGCGATGAGACGGGACTACGAATTACTATTTGTAGATCACGCTAGAGATATACATGGAATCCTGATAAGGTTTTGAGTAATTGGTTTAAAATTGAAACATATGATATTAGAATCAGAGGATTTGTTGGCAAGACTGGGGAATATGAAAACAACGTTCTTACAAGATATGTTCATACTTATTAAAGAACATGTTTTGTAAGTAAGACCGTTGACAGAAAGTTAATAATTGAGAAGTAAGTTATCACTTTACTAAATACCTCCGATGAAGAGGCTATCGTGTAAGTGACAGACTGAAGGAGTATCGTTTGATGGATCGTCCATGTTCGTAAGCGCAGATAAGTACATAGCATCAGCTTGAGCTCGGACTAGCGGTATTCTTAGTACGATGTTGTGAATGCCGATACTAGACTCGATAGTATAAATAAACCCTTTGGTGATGTTAAAATAAAAGCAAAAAAAAAAATAATACAGTTGAAAATAACATAACTGAACCAAGTTCATAAATTGAAGGTGTCGTAAGAATCAGAATATACAAACCAGAACAGCGATCTGTTCAAACGGTCTTTAATTCCAATAAACAGGTCACAATAACGACCTTAAAAAGGTGACTGGGACAGACTGGATGCGGAAAGCGGAGGACACGGTGTTGGTGTAGCCTGTAAGAGGCCTATGCCCAGCAATGGACTTCGATAGGCTGAGTTGATTTAGGTCACAATAAACACTGAATGAATGGAAGCCCTATAAAAATCGGAATGCATCAACGCCTTTATTTAGATATGCGATTACGGTTAGCCTTGATTACGGACCGTATAATCCGTTAACAGCATTACTTTGAATTACGAACAGTATGAACGTTGACGTCTCTCATAATCCTATTAGTATCGTCTTAGATTCGTGTCACGAACATTAATGTTTCGGAAATTAGTATTCTTTGTCAAGGTATATTACAAAATATAGATAAATGTAATTACTGTTCTTCGACTAATGCTATGATATGGTGTTTATTGAAACTGGATGTCATAAAATTATGTCGTATTCCTAAGTGGTGATTCTCGTCACGGTTATTCTGAATTTAACTGCTTAAATCGTTCCCATGAAAATTTTCTACGGTCTTATGATTAAAATTCTAAGTTCACTTGTTTTATAATTATAATCAAAGCTTCCCTAAAACTTCCTCGAACACTGCAATGAATACTGGCTGAAATATTGCCTGAATCACAACCATCAAATGCTTCGTTTACGATGCTGACATGATCTATAAATCGAATTATTATATTTAATTATTATTATCATAAATATACTGTAGTTGTATTACCTACTATTATACCTCACTAATTACGCTTTAAACGCTTGATGAGAGTCTAAACGTATCTTAGACCACACCGGGTTCAAAATATTAATCAAGCAATATTAATGATCATAAACAATTCATAACCGATATAAAACATGGTGGTTATAAAATATAATTAGGTAAGGAGATAACTATTAAAAGGTACGTGCATAAACATTATTAAATGAAATCTAGTCAATTAAGTTTTTGGTAATTCTGAGTTACATAATAAATAAGTAAAAATTATTAATCTTTTGAAATTTTCTGGCCTTTACTTACCGACAGTGCCATAGTATCAAAAGCTTGGGCTTCTCGAACTATCTAACAATCATAACTACATAAACTCTCAGTTTAACTGTTCTAAAACCCATAGAAGAAAATACATATAGCCATATAACACAGGTTTGAACAAAAATTAACGAATCAGACGCGAAAATTGAAAACATCATACGCATAAAATATATCAAAGCTCTAACTGAAAACGTTCAAGAACCTATCGGCCATTTGCACACGGAACAATGAAAAACGTCTGGGAGGCGGCTACGGAAATCTTCACACATGTAATTTGTATTAGGAATGTTTATTGTAATACAACAGTAACCCACAGACATTGTCTTAACGGATTGCGGTGCACTCTTGTGCACGTTCAGGTGCTGACTAACACCGATGAATGTTGATAGGTTCCTTTAGAGCATTTCTGTAGATAATGTTTCCGATTTATTGTAAGGTAGTTTGGAGTGAGCTGAGCAATATACAGTTTGAACGGCTAAGGAAAACCAGAATTACTAGGAAATGCACTCAGCAAAATGTTTCCAGAATTACGTCAAAGTTTAAGCAAAAAGGAATAAAAACAAACGTATGAATGTTTGATCTATCTAGATCCAAAATTCTTCTTTTACAAGTACACTCGAGAGTTCCAAGTTACTAATTACTGGACAGCCACTTAACAAAAATTTGTGCCAAAGATAATCGAATAAAAGAGATCCATCGTCAGAGATAACTGTCAATAAATTATATCATTATAAACATTTTGACAACCGATGATGGATCGTTTGTCGACTTACTTTATAGTTTCAAAAAAATTGTAGCTATTTTTATTATTGCTGTTAGTTTGATAGTTAACCTATCGGTGAGATTGCTAAACATACTTAATTGAGGACTGTCTAACGTAATGAAAAGTGAAAAATAAGAAATCAATCAATTTAAAAGAGTAAACGCCAAAACTACTTTATCCCACAGATCTAGAAGACACCGATGACGACCTTCAACTTGACACATCACTAACATATTATATTATTAAAGGATTCTTAACATGTCTAGACACTGAATCTCTCCCTTACTGACATGTCTAGACACTGAATTTCTCCCTTACTGTAAATAAGGTTGTAAATTAAGCAGTTTTTCTATCAGTTTCAGCGTACGCTACATGTTTAAAAGTTTATATTCCTACAGCCTGCATATTATTATATTCGTAATCCTTTTACGTTCTTACTCCTTTAAAATTAAAGGCTCTTCTATTTACCGGACCGTTACATCTGCAATATCACGGATCATTCCATCTGTTTCCGCATCCACCCCTCGATTTACTTTGCTAACGGCAGCGTTTGTGCGCCGGCGCAGCCAAATGATCGATGCTTTATTATAATGGCCCACACGCGGGTGAATCTATTAACGTTCACAATAAGCGCCGTGATTGCGAATATATTGCTATGTGACGTAATATAGCAGTGAAGATGCGTAACGGGGAGTTCGATGTGGATTTCGTGGGATTAAGGATTTAAATGTTTATTTTATATATTTGGGAGTAATAATGACTGTCGCAAAGAAATTCGTGACAACAATTACACGAACTTTTATTTTAAACAAAAGAATTGAAAACGTTTGACGCTCAAGTAAAATTAAGTTCACGAGCCAAGATCAGTATATTGCAATTTTAGCTATAGGTAGTAAATTGAAGGAAATGATTGATGTATTACAAGTGCCTGCCTACGCTTCGTAAGAGCTGAGAACTGAAAGGATATCGGATTCATCCCACACGAACCCCTGTAATGTTTCAAGTATTATCTTTAAACCTTGGCAGTCTGCAAAGCTTTTGACAGTAACAGGGATGGGATAAAAGATTACTGGTAGCTAAAAGATATTATTGACACTCAGGTGCTCAAGCTATCGCCCTGATGAAGATAATCTTGAATTTGTAACTGTGACATCGGAAGCGATAAATAATTGTCAAACTTTTCCATTTACCAAAATCGCCATGCCAAGTGGCTCAATCGCAATAGTTAAAGCGTAATTTATAGCTCTAGTTACTAACTAGTTTCGAAATAACTTATTAAAAGCGCAAACAATCACGGTTAATAAACTTGTATTTATACCAGTATCAAGTAACTAACTAAAAGTCAATGATTTAAGTAAAAAATAAAAACATGTGTAGAACTTAAATCGAACTTCTATTATAATAAAGTCGTGGTATTGGAAGTCGCAGTGTCGAACGCAGAAACGAGTCACGTGTAACGTGGCATTTAGTTTTATCTCAATGATATAATGAAACAACAAGAACAACGCCTAAAGTAGACTCGCTTTTAAGGGAACATACACCGTTTTTGAACTGAGCTGTTATGAGCTAGATTAAAGTTTCTTGATCCTTCGCGTGACAGGTGTAGAACACGCTCATGGTGTTGCGTTGAAAATCGTGCTTTACCCCGTGGGAAAAAGGTCGATATTAAACTGATATGATTTGACATGATATAAGTTCCCTTTTATTTGCTAACTCCTTTGATATTTCGACAGCAGCTTACTTCAAGACTTGAAAGCCGTTCCCTAATAACTTTTGCTAATTATATAATCATTTATAGTTAGTTAAACACCAGCTTTTTATTATTTATTTATATATACTTTATGGTACACCACATAATGTACGTATGTTTTTTTTTGTTTCAAACACACAATGGGCGGCCTTATCGCTTTCTGCGATCTCTTCCAGGCAACCTTAGAATGGACAATGATTTGTCTGGACATAAAATGGGGCTGTCGGTGGTGCAAGAAATAAGTATACATTGCACTAAAGTAGATACACAGATATATTACATACTAACATATCCTAACGAATATACGCATAAATACATACATACGACATATATAAGAAACGAAAATAAATGAAGCCTGTAAATAATTGCAGTTTACGAGAGCAAGATCACAACGACAAGTTATGTGCCTTCACGAGTCTTTTAAACATAAGCAACGACTGCGCGCGTTTAAGACAGCTTAAGCTTGAAGTAGTAAATTATAACCCATGGTGGATGATAATGAGAATAAAAAACTACAAAATGGCAGGATAACAGACCTTCAGACATAAAGAAAGAAACTGTTTACCTAAAAGGAAAAACGAACATAGGTGAGTAAAAGTAGCGTACAGAAAGGCCCACACAATGAGAAAAGATACCAATAAATACAGGGTCTGCCACGGGCCGGATTATTTGAACTTGTTGGTCCTATCTCCCATCGCTGATACTATCTCCACATACGACCAACAACATAAATTCCTACACGTATATGCAGTAAAAGGGCCGTTTACGGCTAAACGCGAAATTTCACTGTTGTTAGAGTGAATTGTCTTGCAGACATGGAAAGTTAGGAGCTAAACTAAACAGATCGGATGGTGTATTTACAGAATAATACAGGGAAGTGAATTCACTTACGAACGCGTTTTGCGTTTCTAATTTTAAGGAAATATAGGTAGGCATATACCTAATATAAAACCGTTAATTCTATGGTAATAGTGTATTTCGTGGGATCCTAAAAGACGAATTAGAAACGATTATAGTTTTTCGACATCATGATCTTGGCTACTAATCAAATCCAGAAGCGAATAAAGATAAGAAAGCATTTACAAAAAAACTCTTCTTCAATTAGAGAGAAAAAAAACGCTGTTTTGCAAAGCACTTATATATATTGTGAATTTTATTATATAATAAACCCTTAACAACGACAACAAAGATGGAGAAGATAAAGCAACAAATCAAAACCCTCACGATCCATTCCCTTATATTACTCTAGCATTACGTATAGAACCTCTATTAGTTCGTGAAAGTGTTTACATAAAGCCTTAGTTTGGTGCATCCTCATGATTTGCATAGGCTTACGTAACATCTTCATCTAAAGTTCATTGGGTCGCAGCTTAGTGCTCGTGACTGATGTAAATTAACAGCGCTGCAGCGTCTTCGTGTCAGCGGATTCTGATGTATGAGTTAGCGATGAAGCTAAACATTTATCTAGCTAGGCGCCTATTTGTCACAAATTATCTAAACAAAACTACTCTATTTCTATTTGAAAAACAGAACACTTTGTCGTTTTTTTATTTTGATAAATAAGTGCAAGATTCCCATCTAACATCATTTTCACAGTTTACTAAAACTTCTCTCATACTGATTGAGAATGATGAATTGGGTTGTATTTGAATCAAAACATGAATTCTTCCAAAAATAGCCTTTAAAATAATTATTGGAAATACCAATTTCACCCATATGAAATACTGATATTCGTCTGGTACGATTTCTGACCATAACATCTGACACATCGAGCCAAATCTTAACGAATGATAACCCTTCAGAGCACTAGAGCAGTAAAATTACACCCGATTTGTGAAATAGAGATATAACGTATGATCAATTGCTCGCAGACTTAATGACCGTGTTGCTAATGAACAAAATATTGCAGTGCAAAGGCCAACTCCAGTCTGAAGTTAAGTAATTAGTGCTGTGATCGTTACTGGTTCCTCATAATTTATATTTTTAATGTTAAATTAGGAAATGGTTGGGCTAAAGAAGTCAGTTGCTGTGCTAACAAGCAAGTCACTGTTATAACTGGCTCTATTGCGAACAGCAATAGTAACTGAGAATGTTATTGTTATGGCTCCCGTACACCCACTTTGGCCCACTTCAACGCCCACTGCGCTGTTCGTACAAAAGAGGTCTATTAAAGTAGTAATTAAATCAGCAATCGTTGCTAAAGTATAGCCAAGACCAGGAGCCACAAAGGAATAAGCATTACCGTAATTTTATTGGTTATTTAAATGAACTTGATTAAGGTTTATTTCCCTGAAATAAATTATGAGTAATCGCTCATCAGAACTAATAGTAGCGGAGCTACATCCTTAAATCTAAGACAGTAATCACTCTAGTTTTGCCTCAGCTTGCAAGTAGCTAAATACAAAAGTATAACACGGACCATTTAAACATCATGGAGTCTTAATTTATCACCAATAAACAAACTATTTTAGAAACATCACATATTGTTAAAAATTTGAATTCACACAAAGAGATTCAGAGAAACGACACGATCTTGCATGTTTAATTCCTCATTTGAATATTATTTCATTATGCCGTTAAATATTATGTTGCAGATGTGATTAACATAACGAGATTATTACAAAGCCGGACGTGTTAAAAACACAAAGGAAACGCTGAGTAAAATGATTTTATAAAGTTTTGGACACTATCTAATCTAAATTAATATTTGATTGCAATATGCAAGTATTGCTTTACGGTGAAATGAATTTCACTTCAATTATTATCAAATTGTGTAATAGTAGGTAGTAATCAAGTATGATATAAAATGGATAATAGAAAGGACATTAAGATGTCGTTGATGTGTTTGTGTGTTTTGTTTTTTGAATTATTAATATAGGTGTGGTTAATAAGGAACACAACAACAACATCACGCCTTGTTTCCCCGAGGGGTTGTACAGAGGTGTACCTATAGCAGAGGTGTACCTATAGTACACCCACATTTCGCCAGTTATGTTTAAGTCCCATGTAATAGGGGGCGAGCCTATTGCCATCAACCGGGCATAAATCCAGACCCCGGGCTGCCACTGAGAATGTCCAGATACCTGGGAATCTAAATCAGGACCTCATGCTCAGCAGTAGCGATAGCGACCACTAGACCAACGAGGGAATCGAGGGGTTAATATGGAACTTGGTAAAATATCCTATTCGAACGATGAAAATGTTAAGGTGTATCTGTTGCTAGTAAAAATAAAAATAAAAACAAATCAATTTCATCGCTAGAATTGAAATACTAGTAAATAATGTAACGATTAGGATTGTACATATATTTTCAAAGCTGTCTGAATGTTTGAGCAACAAAATAATTTATCACAATAATTACGCAAATATTGCCCAAACAGAATAAAACTAATTACACGGATTAATTCGAGTTCATAATTATTAATTTTTACTTGATTGTGAAATCAAATCTAAACCAGCAATTCTAGACTTGACATCGTAATATCTCTTGCGAATAATCACCGTCCTCTGCTATATATAGACCTTCCTTAGTGGACCGTAACAATAAGTAATCTTGAGCATCGCTTAGCTAACTGAACTAAACCTTGTTAGTTTTTTTATTGCTTAAAGTTGTCTTGAGAACCAACAAGCCTTCTAAACTACTGTGGACTTACTACCATTCCGTTATTCCAAAGCCACCGGACACATCAGAAAACAACCATCCAGGAAACACAATTTTATTTTAAAGTGATGCTGATGTATGTGCATAATAAGCACACTATTACATAATTGACATCGTATGTATGATAAAACGGACAATTTTCTAACCACTCCCACGAGATTGAATCACCTAGCCTCATTAAATCAGGAGCTTGAAGATCGGATCGGCACGCAAGGAGATCCGATCTAGATGTTATCACCGCGACATTGCCACCGAAACCTCTTAGAATAAATCCAGTGCTGACTTTACTTTTGTTGCTAAGTTTTTCATTAAAATAAGCGTGCAACGTGCTAGCACACGATGCACCTGCGTGGATGTATTTGGCAACAAATGCAAAGTGGTCAATGTAATTTTTGGAATAATGTAGAATGCAGTCAAAAATAAATAATTTTCTCTTGTCTTTGCTGTTCAGCAACAACGACAATTAATAATCTAGTTATGGCATAGCGATGAGAACACAAAACATCTTTAAGTCTAATAAATATTATGCTCAAACTTTTATTTCTTTTAATAAAATTTTCAACAAAACAACAGCATGTCGGTTCTGTAAAAATCTCAGAAGACTTGCTTGGAGTGAGCTGTCAGTGTCATCCCACCTTGGTCAACCCCTGCCATGAGTGTCACTGACAGCTCACTCCATGCTCATTTCACCTATGTTTTCATGGTGAAATGGTTACAGAATAGAACTACAGGACTTTCATGCATATTCATTGTTATTGAGAAATCACGACCAGCGACTAACAATCATTTCATCAAAGTAACAGTTAAGGCATAAAATAATATACTCATCCTGAACACTGAATAACACATCTGACCATCATCGACGATTTAGCATACCATCTTATGGATATTGGATAACCATCAGTCAGGCGACGCGTCTCTGCGGACTTCCAAATATACACTTACTGATGAACATGAAGCTGATAAAACCCTATTACCAAGTCCAAAGGTTCACTTTAGAATGGCCTTTTTCATAATGGATGATATTGTTAAGTTTGCAGTAATATCCTAAACGACGCCAAATGTCAAAGGGGAAGTAATGACCGAACATCTTATATAGGTACTATGCTCCTTTTATCCGACCGAGATAATCCGCAGATTTATTAAATAGGAAGCAAGTTGACATAAAATATGAGAAATTTATCGCTGTCGCGTTTTACTGTTAAGCAAGTTTACTGACAGTTTCAACAGCAAGCAATCAACGGGTTATGCTGAATAAGTGCGTTGTAAATTAACGTAGAGGCGATTACACTATTTTGTGGGTATTGAGATTTTGCGGTGTTAATAAAGAAAATGAGTATGCTTAAAAAGTACTATCGTTTTTAATACGATGGCATTGCTTTTTGCGTCGGCTAAAAACAGCTCACCTATTCTATTTATCTCGTTAGTGTCGTAAAAGGCGTTTAAAGACGTGTCAAGTAAATAACAGTCGCATCTCTCTGTAAATTGTTAACAACATACTGCAAAAGCCTGGTCATTAAAGTTTTGAGTTCAGACGTTAATTGTATTCAATAAAAACAGAAACTCACAAAATCAAGTCTTTGTTGGAGTTGATTGGAAGCTAATTCAGCTACAGAATTTTACAGATATTTGCAATGTAAATGTCCATTATTCGAGCACATTCCATATCCTAACACAAGTTCACGTTTTGTCACATTCAGCACTGAATAATTTTACAATTAACATCCAATAACCTCTAATATAGATAGCGATACGCTGAACCGTTGAGAAAATAATTGACAGATCCCATGAATATAAACTGAAGCCAATTGTTCTGTCAAACGGATTCTGATACGGCAGCCCCGTTTTCCCAGGATACAAGCGAACCACGACTGTAAAGTTTTCTCTTAAGGTAACAATCCATTAACATTTTGCCTCTAACTACACATCAGAGAGCGAATGTAAAGCGGCAATGTACATGCAATTAAGAGTTTAATTCGTGGCCAATGTATAGTTGGGTGCAGCCCAGGTATTTTCTAGTTGCCGGGATTAGTGTTATTACGTGAAGATAGAAACGGGATTGGCGCTGAGGTGTAAGCTGTGTTTATTATACCTACGTATAAGATCAAGCTAAAGTATTTTGTTTCGCTTAAAGAAATTGCTAGAGTAAGGAAATTGACGGTGTGTATAAAATTGGATGTGGTGGTATCTCATTTCTTTAAGGAAACGGTAAATGATGTAACAGTTATTATTGTTTATCAATAACTGTTATGGAATTCTCTTTCAGAAACAATATTTGGAATTCATTATGTTGAACTAAGGTTTCAAAGTTCGTTAAATGTATAAAATAAGTGTCTTGAACAACACTTTACAGAAACAAAATTGCGAATTTGTTAAAGTTTATAGCCAATAAACAACTCTCAGCATCGAGGCCTTCGTATTTACAACAGAAAGAAAGGATTAATGTTACTCGAAACCAAAATAACACAACGAAAATAATCAATTACGATTCGATCACAACTTAAAACGTTACAAGAATCCATTCGCGCCAAGTGCACAAGTACAGAGAATTCCTAAACATTCCATAACACAAAGCTCCAGTTAGGCCAGTCATTATGCTAAGAAACAGGTAGCCTGTGGTACGGATACACCATTAGGTACTGAACCGTCTTGTAATTTTGTGGCAAAGAATGCAAGGTTTGCGCGTTAGACAGCTAGTCTTTACTGCACCAATAATTATTAAAGGTGCTATATTTTTACGTTTTATAGACTTGGGACTTGAGACTTCATTTTTTTCTGATAAATTTATGAGAAAAAGTTTGTTAGAAAGCTTATCACAGGATTGAGTACTTGTTTATCGCTTACTTTTGTAGATTTATTAGAACGTTGAATAGCCTATTTGGTTACATGCAAATGTTAACGGTTCGTTATGGTTGATACATCTGTGAAAGAAGAACAAGAACTTACCTTTTGAATTCTAATTTAGAATGGAAAATTTCCTACATATTTTTCACCCACTATTAATCATGTGTACCCACATGATTTTGAATTAAAAATCAGTCCAATCAATCGATATGTTATAAATTTATTTTCTTTGTGTGAATTGATACTTCGCTCAATGATTCAAATTAAAATTACGGTTTAATTTAATTTAATTAGGTTTAGTGAAAAGCGGAAACTCCAATAAATATTATGAATGACACTCAAAACATTAAAATTAATATAAACGGTAAATTTAAGTCAACCCCCAGAAAAGAAAACAGAATTCTAAGCAAGCCCATTACATCGAAAAACGTGTTAATTAAAACTTAATTAATTAAATATGTATAACTTTAACTGATGTAACCTGCCAACGTCAATCTTCTAAAGAAGTGTTTATTATGCGTCGAACAGTTTACACTTCAAATTGTTTTGCGAAGTCGTAAATCTATTATAACACTTTTATTTGCGTAACTTTATTTTATAATCTTAAAGCTTTTAAACCGTTCGATATTAGCGTAATACATATCTATAACACTGATAAAACAGTGAAATAGATATTACGCTAATATAGTTTATAGCATAACCCATTATGTATATTGGTTCTAAAATGAATGCTAATGTTGCACCAATAAAATTAAATTATTGTATTATCTTGATAATAGAAACAAGGAAAGAGAAATGTAATTGCTAAGTTTGAAATGTACTACAGAGAAAAATTCAGAAACCATGCTCAAAAACAAAATCAAGGCAGGAACTATGTACTTCAAATTCTTTGCAAACCTGTGTTTCCACTTGCCACTCTTGTCACTTGATGAAGACTGATACCCAGGAAGCTACATTTATTAAACACGATCTGCGTTTTAGGGACAGAATCACAACATTTTCTTCACTGAGATTCTTTCTTATGTTTTCGAAACGACCTTTAATCGAAAAGGAAAGCACGACTATTTTAGCTTAAGAGGCAACTGACATTTTCCAAACTTTTACACATTAAAGCTTAGTACTCATCACACGCACAATCTCACACGTACTTTACTGCAGACTCACACCAGACATGAAACAACCAACCTCGCTATGATAAAATATTACCGTGTAAAAAAATATGCTTTTCGGTATAAGATTGAACGAGCGATAAAACGGTTGTGCGTCCACTTTTTACTGCTAAAATAGTAGCTTGACAGTAGCCTGCGGCTTTACTAAGAATTAGTATTTTGACGACTGTGCGTATTTTTTTTTTAAGTTGCGTACTATGCAATTATATTTCTCCCGCCATCTTGAAATGAAGTGGTTAAGCGCCTGATTTATAGTTTCTGTTATCGTCTTTGAGTGTCTTATATTTTAAGCGATTACTTTAATGATTTATTAGACTGCTTCTTGTTATTTTACTCCGTTTCCAAAGAGTTACCTAAGTGAAATGACTAGTTGACTAATTTGAAACTAAAATTTACGGGTTAAAGAGTACCTACACAGCAACAGTTTCCTGTGTGTGGCGTGTCTTGTGTGAAAAAACTATTACTTTTTTAATCTGATTAACAAAGTAGTTTGTACACTGAACTGCCTCGTTGGTCTAGTGGTCGCAATCGCTACTGCTGAGTATGAGGTCCTGGGTTCGATTCCCAGGTCGGGCAACGTGTTATTGGGTTTTTCTATCTGGAATTTCTCAGTAGCAGCCCGAAGTCTGGATTTGTGCCCGGTAGATGGCAATAGGCTCGCCCCCTATTACATGGGACTTAAACATAACTGGCGAAATGTGGGTGTACTATAGGTACACCTCTGCCCAACCCTTCGGGGAAACAAGGCGTGATGTTATGTTATGTGTTTGTACACTACAATATGTATAATTTTATGTTGGTTTTATAGATTCTATACTGCCAACAAAATTTAATAAAAATTTATTAAAGAACACGTCGTCCAACATAACTTCCTAGAATATTGTAATAAACTTCAGTCTCGTTTCTGAACGCAGCAAACGCCTTTTATTCCATCCAATTTACGATAGCATCTAACAAATAAAATCACAATGCTGCTCTTTAAAATTTATAAAGAAACATCCAGCTTGCCAGCAGTGAATTAAAACATGTAAGCGTCTGCGATGCTAACCGTAGGGTTTAGAAAGCAGATGCTATAAATTATAGCGAAGAAGAGGCACCGGATACAAAGAGACATGTATAATTTGCTATAACCAGTTTCTACACAGTCCGAGCATTGAACCAGTAAAATATTGTGTTACTATCCAGTTATAAAATATCACATTAGAATTTATTTATGAGTCTTTAGCATAGAATTCTAGGTGGCCAGGTGTTTAGCGAACATACGTTTATTAAAAAGTTTCCAATTTATTTTTATTTC
This sequence comes from Dasypolia templi, assembly GCA_963555695.1. Lineage (NCBI taxonomy): Eukaryota > Metazoa > Arthropoda > Insecta > Lepidoptera > Noctuidae > Dasypolia > Dasypolia templi. The sequence goes on from OY743147.1 coordinate 12,345,508, forward strand.
GTAAAACTAAAATCTATCTGTTGGCCTGGCCTGGTAAATAAAGTTCAAAATTTAGTCGCAATAATTCATCTCAGCGACAATCAATGTCAAAAATGTAGGAAAACTAAGAGGTATTTTTGGCAGATTGAGACTACGATGGTATCTTTTTTTTAAATACGAGAAGAGTCTACACATCGGCCGGCTAGTGTTGCATGTCAAAATTATCGATAATCTTGTCTCGTCGTTGCTACTCTACAGACGATTTATTGTTCCACTGTTGCGAGGCGTTCACCTACGCGGTGCAAGTGTTTTAAATAACTCCTCTAACGATGTTATCGATCGAACATCAAGAAAGACAAACTATAAGATTTATTTCACAGCACAGTTTATCGATTGTCGTTTGTAGTTACTCAGCCAATGGATGCCGACTGAGCATTCATGATACGAATACAACTTTATTTAAGTCGTTGTTAGAATTTAAATAACGACTGTAATGCACACACGGGGCTTAACAAAGAACTAAAGCAACTGGACATGTTAACGAGAAATGGTAATTAAACAGCGGATGGCATAACTGCACAGCACAGAACAATAAATGATTTCATTTTACAACACATAATAAATTTGCTAACACATTGTTATTAACACCTTTACCACGGCATAATCGAAATTGCGAAGCAATTATGACGTAACCGAATAGAATATATGTGTGTTAAATCAGAACGAACTTCTAAAGCGTGTAATATTAACTCCACGATTTTAATTAATTCTGCAAATATCCTAAGCAAATAAAATGGAAACGAATGAACTTCATTATCATAATCATAAAATGCAATCGCAATCTTTAATTACCTCTCCTGTAGCCAGTTGACCGTGCACCTTATTTACGTAATAGTATCGATAAAAGGCAATTGAGGCCAACACTTTTTTTAAATTGACAGCTGATTGGAAGATCGTTATCTTTAAACTCGTGTCGGGTGAAATTGTTAGTTATTCTCTGTTAATTGTTTTCCGTGTTTGCTTTATGATTTATGTCCGTTGAGAACAGGTATTACCGCGTGCATGTCGAGCTATGTAAGAGATTCAATATCATCATAGCGTCTAATAACTTACGTGATGCAATCTAACCGTCGCTCCCTTTTCAAAAGCCCGTCTGTCTGTTTGCAAAGTAGCAGCTTTGATGTTCGCGTTGTCATGTTCTTTCCGATATGCGCGTGAAAGGAACTCCAATCAGTGTCAACAAGAAGTACGTTCCTGGTTGGAACGGCTGCAATAATGTGTTGGGGATTAATGATTGCAATAGTACAGGAGCAGTGACAAATTGCTGGGCCGACGGCCACGGAAACATTAACCAGTTTCCAGTTGATTTCCAGCTCCTTTAAGGCGGCGATAAACAGCTAATATACTTTAATGCGCTGTTTTCATTTGGTTCATGGATAAAGGCGACGGAGAGTTATCATTACGTGCTGTTTAAAATGAGGCACCTATGTACCCATGTCCATCTATCCATGTATGTTTGAGACTAATCTAAAGATCTAAAAGTAGTGCGTGGGTACTGAGTCAGTCATTATTTTATTTATGATGTTTTACTACGTAGCGGAAAGTTCCGTTATTTTGTTGTTTTTCAAGAACGTGTTCAAAACCCTTAATCGCCTTATTAATCTTAATAAAATATGGCGAATGTTAACTTTTTTGTATTGTATTACTATATTATTTTTATCCTATTGAATCCTCAACACAAAAATGGATCGTTTTTATCAATCTATCTTGTTTATTTTTATTTATACAACTACCAAAACACCGAATATAACCTGTACCCTTATTGCGTAATACACAATCAATCGGAATCTGAATCGTTTTGAAACAGATTGCTAATCCGTTGCTTCATAAGTTCTATAAAAATTATGTTCAACAATGTGAATAACGCAATGAATGTTGTTGAACTGTCAAAATCAAACCGATTAGTCGTGATCGTTTACGAAAATGTGTTACGCAATTAGGCTGCTGTTCTTATGTTAATCTCATAAATGTATAATTAATTGTCAATTGCTTAATTAAAGGCTTCCCTTTTATGTATTAGTTTAAGCTTTCGAAAGGAAGTTTGGTGGGCGTGTACGAGTATGTCGATAATAAGTGCTAATACTTCTGACCTCGATATCGAGAGACGGATTGGGCCACACTATTAGCACGTTAGAAAATGGAACGTAGTATGGTGTCATGCTGCGACTGTTACTTTTACGATGTCATGTTTGTTTTCTCAAGTTTTGAAATGTTTTTTAGGTTTTCTAAGAAGGTACCCACCTAAGTCTTGTCACAGTAAGGCAAATTTTGCAAAGTAGGCTTTTCCTAAATAAAACACCTACCTTATTGAAAACAGAACTGCTTGTCGACTGAATAAACAATCGTCTAAATTATTATTTTAAAAATTTCGAGCTGCAGTAGGGGAATGCTGTCCTATCCTAACCTTAAAATCAGTCAAAGCTAAATGTTTGGAACATATTTTATTGTCAATTGTATCTGCAAAGACTGGGCGTTTGTTTATACAGCCTGAAACGTGAGAACGGTATTTTAATGGCTATTTATTCAATTACAATCGTTACTTAATTTAAATGAAATATTTGGAACTAATAAGTAAAGGTTAAGATACTTTATTTCAGAACTAAATAATATAATTGCTAATTTAAAAGCTTTATTAGAACATACAAAACTACTCTGGGATTTCTCAATAGCAACCCGGAGTTTAGATTTGTGCCGGGATGATGGCAATGTTCGCTCCCCAGTACATGACACTTAAACATGGGGTGACAGGGTGACTTGTAGTTAGACGAATTCCTTCTAGGACGTGTGTAACTGGCGAAATGTGGGTCTTTTATAGGTATCATTACCTCCAGGTACCTAAGCCGAAGGTTTGGACAGCCAAACCCTAGGGGAACACCGACGAGATTATCTACCGAACCCAATAAGACTTTCACGAATTTTGTTGTATTGGAGATAGAAAATAAAAGAAACAAATTATCTCATAAAACTAAGCAAATTACATTGTTAAGTTTGGAGTCTCCGTTTAAGTATAGATTTGCTTTTATTAGGTGGTTCCGCTCTTCCAGTTTATATTTACTAAACATATGTGTGTGTGAACAAACAATAAATAATTTACAATACAAAAAGTAATTAAAATTATATAAAACTCGGGAAAAAGGAATGCGTACGCTGTTGTGTGTGTGGGGGGGAGGGTGTGTGTGTGTGGAGTATGCGTGAGGTGGCGGTGTGTATGATGTTGATGTGGATGGTATTTATGAACTTTTTGTTTTAGTCATCGACAAATTGTTTCTTTAGATTATATGCATTTATCGAATTATAAAAAAAAAACACTGGATAAAATATCCCAAAAAAAGCCAAAACAAACCCTCCCTAAAACATGATGACAGCTATTTGTTTGACAGGGACGGATAGAATTGTACTGTCTATCATCAATAGCGATCTATCTTAGGTTATTGGGTTCGGCTGTTACACGAATTGAAAATGCACATTAATGTGCTAAACTGTCTAAAATTCTAAAGACACATAAGGATAAATCATGAGAAACGATAAAACTTAAACACATACTCGTGTAAACAGTTATATAGAAGCGGCAGGAAGATATTTGCCTGTTCTCCTTGCGTCATAAGAGAAAATCACCGTAATTATTTAACTTAAGAATGTTGTAACTTAAGCCGTTGGAATTGGAAACGTGCATTTGTATAGGAGTAATAGGAGGCTTCATAAATGTAATTTATGCAGTCGGATATCTTCAATTTCGTGTCAAATTGGTACATTTTTGTATTAAAAGGTGCCCCCCTACATGAAATAGAAGCTGAAAACCACCTGTCATGGTAGTTTGGATAGAGAAAGTACATTTTATCAGACAGCTTTTGCCCACGGTTTCCCAGCGTTATAGTCGGAAAATACAAAACGGAAATTTACTACCGGGATTAATAATTATCCTACGTTCTAACCTGCAGCCTAATTGCGTAACACATTTTCGTAAACGATTCCGACTAATCTGTTTTCATTATGACAGTTCAACAACATTCATTGCGTTATTTACATTGTTGAGCAGTATTTTTATTGAACTTATGAAGCAATGGATTAGCAATTTGTTTCAAAACGATTCAGATTCCGATTGATTGTGTATTACGCAATTAGGGTACTGGTCATGGACCGTGTGCATTTCACCCGATTCATGCATTTGCATTCATTTGCATGACTTTTCATGCAAATGAATGTAATTAGAATAGTATATTTCCAATACAAAAACATGCACGAAAATTCAAATTTAATGAATATTAAAATCATTCCCTATTTTATTTTATTTTATTTTATTTAATAATAGATAAAGATATTAACTGGAAAGAACATGTAGATAATGTTAGCACTAGAATTAATAAGTTCGTATATGCACTAAAACAGGTGAAAAAATGTAACGAACGTAAAGACTGCTATTATATCATACCACGCGTATGTAGAATCATTACTACGCTATGGTCTTGTAATATGGGGAAATAGTACCGATCTGAATAGAGCATTTATCGCTCAAAAAAATGCATAAGAGCAATATGTGGCCTTCAGCCTGATGACTCATGTCGAACTGTATTTGGAAGGCTTGGTTTGTTACCGTTGCCATCTCTATACATTTACGAAATATGTGTTTTTGTAGTTAAGAATAAAAAACTGTTTAAGACAGCAAAGGATGTAAATCCTCGGAACAGACGAGATCCTTATAAATTAGTACTGAATGATTTGCCAAGACTTGCCAAATACAACAAAAACTGCCTAGCAATGTGCGTGCGTATTTATAACAAGATACCAATCCAATTCAAAACATTAAATTCAAAATTATTTAAGATAAAGTTGTTTGTACAAGTGGTTGAATGAGTGTAGCAACTATAGTTTTCATGACCTATGCCTGCGTTGTATTTGCGCACGCTCACCCACGTCATCTCCATAAGATGCAGACCCTCCAAAACCGTTTCCTCAGAAGGGTCACGGGTGCCCCCTTCTATGTCCGTAATATCGATCTTCACGTCGACCTCAAAATGCCAACCATAAAACAGTTCATGAAACGCTTATCAAAGCGTTTCTTCGACTGCGGCATCAAACATTCTAACCCCCTGATTACGGCGGCCGCCCGCTACACTCCCTCTCGCATTAGCAGTATTCGCCGACCAAGGCATACTTTAATCGACCCCGACGACGCCACTACCCTCCTCCAGGAGAGTAGTAAGGCCACTAGCACGCTACATAAGCCCAAAACCCGAACGCCGTCCTACCGCCCTCGCCGCCGAGGCCCGCCGCGACGCCCAAATCGACGCCCCTCCCGACCCTTGCTCGAGCCAGCCCGCGCTGCTGAGCCTGTAGCTTTAAATTCGTCCCTAATTAATACCAATCCTGATCCAGCTAGTCATTTGCTGCCCTCTTCCAGCGACGCCCTAAGCCGAGGTTCGTACCCCACAGGGGGTGCCCTTAGCGTTGTCGCTTAGTTTTAGTTAGTATATAAGTTTAAGTCCTGGCTGGAGGCCTTAATTTATTAGGGAATCCACAGGCAAGTCCGCTTAAGCAGATGACAACCGCATAGGTTGACCTGCGAGATGCCAAACATACAAACAAAAAAGCAACTATAGTTTAAGAGAATTTACGGATAAAAAATGTTGACGTCCTGTAAGTTCTAACATTTTGAAATACTCTCGAGATTTTGCATGCTGTGTTTTATCCTAGCTGAACATGTTTGCGATATAACAATTATATTTAACAACATTGTATACCATGTTTTATGCAAATAAATGATTTATTATTTATTATTATTATTACCCCATTGGGGGAATATTCTACAAAAACGCTGAAACACGTGATTCTTTATTTCTTACCAAAAACATATATCTAAGTTTTCATATCCCTAACTTAAAAAGTGCTGGGTTTTCCATACGAACTTTCATCCTCTATAGGATAACTTTTGTTCTTCCTCAGGATGTTATCGGTCTCCTTGCGCAATGCGTTCAGTGGTCTAAGCGTGAAAAAAGTAACATACAAACAGAAAACAGGGTTACTTTCGAATTTATAATGTTAAAAGTGTAAAAGTAGGAAAGTTTACTTGCAGGAAAACCCAAAATCTTTTGGGCACCAATATTCTAACCTTATTTATGTCAAGTTTCTTAGTCCAAATCCCATGAGGTTCGACATTCTACCATACATCTTCTATCAGCTGTCAATTATCATCACAGTTTTCACCCACTTACTTCCACATCTTCTTTCACAGATTGAGAGAGATTCTTCTTTTTCTTCTTTCAACTTCTTTCCATTTATCGTTTCTTACAATTATTTTTAAACAACATGTCCCGGAATTCACGCACTCCAACAAATACCCCAATTACAATATTAAGTTTAGATCATAATACATACAATGAATTTTCACTTTTATGTATACATAATTGTTTATTTATTAAGTCACTAACACTGAATTGGTAGTAAAATTGTGGTCACATTACAAATATACGCACGCACACAGTCGAAGCGTGTTTTTATTTTCCATATTTTTAATATTTTTTTGGCAAAAAAATCACTCATGTAAAAATGACAGAAAACGATTCAATAAAAGATTCTGAATAAAATACTTTCATAATGTGCGTTATTTCAGTTAAACAGTGGATGTATTTATTACATTCAACAATGTGTAAGACATGATCATTTCGTCTTTGCATTCTTCTTATCACATTCCCGGCCATATTCATATGCACCTTTTAGTTGCAACCTCAACTGAAATGATAATTCAAGCTCTTTCCTTTCAGGTCTATGAGAAAGCTGCGATTGTATGACCTCCCATTCGCACGCAACGCATACCTTTTGACCATGGCCATGCTTGCTATATGCGAATTATAATAATTTTCCATAATGTTGTCTTTCTTACGTAACATGCGTGACTACAGTTGGCAAAATTATGTGATCGTTTCGTTCAGAGATAAGTTGTGGAATTGGGATTTTTTTTTTTAATTAAAAAAAAAATATGTTTCCAAATAGTGCAAACAATATTACAAAAAATTTAAAAAGCTTAAAAATTGCCATAAACGTTTTAAGATAATTATTAGACAAGGACAGTACTGTCGTAGAAGTGACGTCACGATTATGTAACTTCATACTAGCGCCGTACATTGTCCGTACCGCGCGACACGGACGGCAATAATCCCCTCCAAAAAACTTTTAAAGCGTGTATCTTCTTCATATTTATACCGATTTCACAATTTTTTTTGATTATATAATTTTACCATGCCTTCTTTGAAATTACATTTTTTTTTTAAACATTTTTAATATTAGTCATCATCCCAATTGCTTTACGAGACTGTTTTGTGCTTCAATTTATATTTGTGGCCTAAATATATTTTACTCGCCTTCAAAATATTAATTCAAAATTGAATTTATTTGAACTCTTCGTCATAATAAAGCCCAATAACTTGAGGAAATAAATATGCCTACTTCCAGTTTATTCGACATGCCATTCTAAATCGATGATCTAAATCGACTAATCTGTAAAATACTCGGTATCCAGAAAATTATGCGTAACTAAATGTAACTCGACTACTAACCATTAACTACACGTAAGTCGTAAACGAGTGAACAGATTAGCGTAAAATTTCATAAACGATAGATCAGGCTTTAGATTACAATTAGTATTACATTGTGTACTGCTAATAATGTAAGTAATGCTGATGGAACGATATATAAATAAGGAGATATAAACTTTAATGTCTGCACGCGGCTATGTCTGTGGGTAATCGGTTAAAAGTATTTTTTAAACAGAAAATAGAGCACATTCTAACATGATTTCAACAACACATCTTCTAAAATGATTTCAAAGAAAGTATGCCGCAGGCAACAGGTTAAATCTTTCATCGTCTTAAAGATCAAAGATCAAAAAATACTACAATTCGGAGGCATATTGCAGTATTTTTTTTGTATGATATAACACAAACCTGGCTACTAACATAACCAAAATATTTTAAAAGTTCTGCTATTTATAATAATTATAGAAATAATATCTACTTCCCTACAAACATTACACCGAAGATCATTTCACCACAGATTCATCACTAAGGCAAATCATTCGAAACCAAACAATTAATTGTTCGAGAAATTATTCGACTCACAATTTAAAAAAAAACAATTGAATAGCTGTTACGATAATTAAATTAACTCAAACAGACGCCACCAATCAGGTTCATTTTATTCGAGAATCGATGATTCGTTTCCCATTGTTTTATCAAGCAAATCTCAGCAAATCTGAGTACTCGATTGTTTTATTAGCCAGCCACAATCCACAATCGAATAAGTAGAGCAATCAAGTAATTGGATTTGTTTGCATTTTATAATCGGCCATCGTTAATTCATTTAAACTCACGTCAACGCTGCAAGCAATTCCAAATCTAGAGCCGCGTACAGTCATATTCGTTGATTTATCATTTAATTTAATTGAAACTTACTGAACAAATAAATCAAAAATGTGTTCTTGGTATTTGTTTATTGAATTGGCAAGATATTAAGAAAGGGTCGACCCGAAACTTTAATGTAATTCTAAACGCGTCAAGTATTCTCTAAATAGGGTAAGGACTAGATTCCTACACTTTGGATATGCATAATCCATACCTGAGGTTTGACGGACCGAATTTAGCTAAACAATTTAAATAAGGATTACGGACTTAGTACGCATATTTCTCACTGCTGTAAGAAAATGTAAACGCTTAACTATTTAAACAAATGTTTTGTTTGTATCCATGGGGATTTCAAATCATTATGATCTTATTACAGCCATGTGGGCACATGTTCGTCTTGTCCCACTTTACATCTCAATAAAACTCAGCTTGGAGCGATAATTTTGAACAACACCCCATGAAAGTCTTAGTATTTAAATTTTCATTAAACAAGGCTGGCATCAAACAATGGACAAGTGACAACCTTGGAAAACGTATTAAAATTTACGAGAGATTACCTACACAACACGGAACCAATTGTATAATAATATATTAGTTATTTTTACCTCTGACCACAGAATACATAATAGTTAGTACCTCTGACTGCATCGCAGTGATATTTCTTCTTGCTAATGTAGGGTTGCTTTTTGTTTGCCATCAGACGTAAATAACTAAGAAAGGACTAAGCATATAGGTTATTTTAGTATTTTATGGAACAGGTAATACGGAAGAAAGTTTTGTAGAAATATATGTTTTGTTTTCGTTTCGTTGGTTCGTTTAATATTATAAATTCAGTTGAATTTTACACAGTATGTCCGTGTACTGTAATAAAACTCACTAAATGAAGTTTTTTTTTTATGTATGGCATCAAGCAGGTCAGGTCAGGTCAGCTATGAGGTTGTCGTCTGCTTAAGCGGACTTACCTGTGGTTGCCCTAATAAATTAAGGCCTCCAGCCAGGACACTAAATGAAGATACTGATTCTTTATTTTTCTCTTCACTCCTTCACAGACCCAGTCAGTACAGTTACTTCATATCAATTTGAGCTCTCTCGGCCAAGTGTGCTCGTTTATAAAGTACCCCTTTTTTTTTGTTCCCGGCGTGGAAAATCCTCATGGATGTCCTCCGCCGCGGGCGGAGGGGTCTGTCAGACTCTGACTAAAAACCACCCCGGTGTTCCATCCACACCTACGCCGGGGTCGCGGGAACACATAATTCTTCCGCATCCCCGGCTGGTGCCGGCCCGCTTGCACGGGCCCCGTCTCGGGCGGGGGGAGTGAGGTGTACTCCCCCCGCAACGTCTGTGAGCGGCGCGCGCGGAACACTACGCGCGCCGCCTTCTCGGGTCCTGATGTTGGGGGGCGACGGATGTTTATAAAGTACAGGGGTACTTTATAAACATCCGTCGCCCCCCAACATAATTGACGGTTGGACAGTTTTACCATTCTCATAAACAAGAATGAACTATTAAAATATTTAAAAACCCTACAGTACATAGTAAGTAGGTATCAAATTGAAAAAAGAACAACTCTCGAAAGAGCTTTGTTACTTTTGCACAAATAGATTATTAGACAAACACGAAAACAATATTCAACCCAGTCGTTTCGTAATATTTAATTGACTTATTATCTTAATATTTCTCTTTGTTTGGTAACGACTGCTCATTAAATTTTAAGAAGAAATTATTGAATTTTTATTACAAGTTCTGTTTTACATATTTTTATAACAAGTACTGATTGTTGTGATTTCAAAACATATTATATTGAATCGTTTTTTAACTGTTTTCATCAGTTTGGTCCGTTCAAATTAATTGTTCATATTTATCATATTAATCATTGGCCATTACGTAAACGCATAAGATACCAATAACATTTTATTTTTTATTGTTACAATTTGCCGTCAACATGACTGCAAGATTACTCATGAGATGGACCACCAACGAAAGGATGAGAGGCCGATGCGTTAATACTCTCAATTCTTAAAAAAATCAAGAATCGAATAAGAATTTAGCGAGTGTCAAATCAACCCTCATAAAAAACTTTTACAGAGCGATTTAATACTGAAACATACTTTTCCTCTTGCACAGTCACCTGAATATTATGGTAATTTATAAACGATCGACATCGACAAGAAACAACACTGTCACTGTGGTTATTCCTCATCACACAAAAACATCAGTATTTTGGTCAAGAGGTCACAACGCTAACACAAGGGCTGTCAAACAATATTTTATTAATAGTATTAAATTAAACAATTAAACATGACTGTATACCAATTATCATTATGCAAATCCTAAGGCCAGTTAATTAGCAATTTAGTGGCAATTAACGCAGACAGGTTCGTCAACTGTTGTTATTTGAGAGATATAGCTTTTTTAGAGGATAATTTTACTAATAATGTCCTTTCACCTGTGAAGCAGGTAAGTATAATTTTGTTCACAACGGGTCATTAAAAGCTAATTATTTTTGCGTAACTTAGCACAATTTGCCTATTACGTTCCCACTGCTGGGACACAGGCGTCCTCTCAGTGAGAAGGAGTGGGCCGTAATTACCACGCGGGCCAAGTGCGGGTTGGTAGATGGAACATGTCTTTGAATTTTTAGTTCCAGGACATGCCGGAAATAAATAACACACAGTAATGCGCCTGCCTAGGTTCGAATAAGCCTTTTGTCAGTTTTTCCTTTTCGTACATACGAGGTTCCTTTAACGGTAGCAGGATTATATTATGTATTTTTAATATATAATATAATTTTTATAATATAATTTATGTTAATCCTTATAATTTAATTGAAAAATTCACGTTTAATTGACCACTTTAGCAGTAAACGTATGTTTGCAATGGTAATGAACAAAACTCAAAATAATTACGTCATAACATAATTACATTTAGCGGTAGGCGGGATTACCTTTCACGACCACGAAACCTAATCTAGTAATTCCTATTTCCTATGTAGTCTATTTCTGATAGAAACCTTATTTATGTCACATTCAGACGTCAAATGTGGTTCTCAGGAATGAGGCCACCTTCTCTCCGTATGCCTTCTTTTCTCTTTTCATGGGTGTCAGCTTTGGGTTATCGATAGGATGCGTCGTTGCATCATCCGGCCGGCCCTAGATCCATGTTTGGTTCATGATTTAGCGAAAATGTTTCAGTTCCTATTCTCCCCTGTCAGGTGTCACGTTACCGATAACTCACTTTTAATCATGTTATCCCTCTTATATGTATTGTAGTGGCACCCTCCAGTCGGCTGATGGAAATGCGGTCAACAAACCGATTATTTCAAAATTTGAACCCTAATTTCGGCCTTTTCTAAAGAGGCAACCCTACAATAGTAACATTTTCGATTTTGTACCATTTCGGTCGAAATTCACATGAAACAGAGCGAACCGACTACGATAAACTAGTTGTAAGCAAAAAGTGACCGTAACTTTTCGTTGTTATCCATTTTTTGTTGAATTTGTGGCAATGGACATTTGGATAATCAGTCTCGTTTTCCTATGTCGAATTGTTTTGAAGAAATAAAATAAGTTATTGCTTGAAGTTTCTTTCAGCAATAGCGTGGGTCAGTGGGTTAAATTGAGCATATGTCAGTAAATGTGCAAAGTTCATACGTCAAAGCATAGTGAATGACTCACTTCCTAATTAAACGACCTGCAGGTCGTGGGTGTGAAATTAACTAACGTAGGTACTTTATAGCTTGGACAACAGGTTTCCTCGATAAGAAAGGTCCAGAAATGCGTAGGTAGGTAGGAAAATCGTTTTCGAACTGTGAGTTTCAAATTACTTAGACGTCAAACGGAACATGCAACATAGAGAAGTATGAATCATGAGTATTCATGAGTTTATGACACTAGAAATATAAGTTATGAAAAGTCTAATTAGATGCTCAAAATTCTGTTAATGCCTTTTCATTTTTATGTAAAGTTTTATTTAGATACACACCAATAAACAATAATTAAGCCTCAAAAGTTGGATTCTTATCTCAAATTACTTATAGCTCCTGCAAACGTGCTCTTATAAAGTGATATATCAATCATTATGCATACCCTATCGACTATAACAACGAACGATTTTATTTACAGTCAAAGCGCACCTTAAATCTTTTGTACTAATTCGTCTTGCTTTAATTGGAAGTTCCCAAAACTAGAATAACTCGCCACATAAATCAACATGTTTGTCGGCCGGCATGCTGAGACAACTCGACGCTAGATTAGGGCTGGCCCACGTGTAGCTGTATAATATATTGTATAATCGTCTTGCTAGAATTTGACCTCCCTGTCACTTCCCGTTAGTGTCGTAAGAGGTTGTTAGAGGATTAAACATGGAAGACACACCGTAAACCCGCTGAAAGTCGCGAGCAGCGTAAGGAAAGAAGATAATTGCAAACAGATGCAATCATTTCCCATAGATGACAGCTGTCACTGCCGTCTCCTGTGACTTTACCAATACAATTTGCTCGTCATGCAGAGGGTTTTTTTCAGAAAACTAAAGAGGGAGTTTCAATTCTTCAGCTCGACAACGAGACTGATAACTTCTTAGGGTAGATTTCACCAATGAAACTGAACGTGATTACACTTACACTACGTTTAAGAGCTGTCAGTGTCATTATTTTCTATGGAATATTGACACTGACAGTTCTTGAACGCGTTTTAGATATGCTGAACGCGTTCAGTTTAATTGGTGAAATCGGCACTTAGTTGTTTGTAGAGGTACCTAATATAAATGTTTTGGGGATAATAGAATGTTGTAGTATGATCGCTACTCTAACGGACAATTCAGTTCACAATTATGTTAAAACGCCCAACTTCTTGATGTCCCTTGATTTATAGTCATTATTCACCCACATTGTTTAGCTTTTCAAGGCATTACAACATTGAAATGGATATTTTCCTAGATTACTTGTCAGCCCTACACTCGATCCGAGGCCCAGGAATGTTGCTGTGACGAAACGCAAAGGCCGCGTTGGGTGCGAGCGGTACTTGCTTATTTGAAGTTCCTACTATGAAATTAAAGGCAATAATGTGCACCGTGCACCTATATCGTAATTTGTTCGGAAATGATTTAGCTTCAGAAGGTACATTAAAGTTATTAAACTGATTCGATTTGATATCAAAAGCTTATGTCGTAAGGTAATATATAGGATAGTCTGCAAAAGGCCTTGCCCCTATGTATGTAATAAAAATCAGATAGATGTACATGGCTCGTAAAACTTAGCATTTAGGTCCCAATGAAGTCAATTAATTTGCCTTAAAAACATATCAACATTCTCAACCTTTTGAATATGATACCTAGCTTCGGTAATATACTTTTATCGATGTTTAATAAAGGCATCCGCAGACAAGCGCGACGCGACTGCGCGAAGCGACTCTTGTAGAACAATTTCCATGAAGTTTTTATAGAAAGATATTACCACCTCCATCCCACGAGTGAAAAAAAGTCTTAGTTAAAGAGTATATCAATACATATTATAAATTAAAACGTTTTTCATGTCTGTGGCGGCATCTACACCGCCACATGCGAACAACGCATTACACTGGCGTAACACAAATCCTGCATCGCGCAATCAAAGTTTACCGCGCAGCTAGCTTATATACAACTTCCCAACAATGATCATCGGGCAGTTGCCCACCAGATACGACCAGATATGAGTGAAGTTTACACCCTGTTCCTCATATCTCGTCATGTCTCTTTGTTTGGCCGCGTTGTTCTTCTAAAATACGCAACGGATCTTGATGTGATTTTCACCATCATTTAGACATTTTATTCAGGAACATTTATGTGTCAATCGCTGTTACCCGCGATTTCGTCTGCGATACAGGATGAAAAGTAACCTTGTCCTTCAGGTTATGATCTATGTGTGTGCCAAATTTTAATTTTAGCTTGAAAGCGTAACAAACAAACTTACTTTCACATTTATAATTTTAGTAAGGATTATCACTCTCCTGCCCTTATCCGAAGATTTATGTATATAATACATTAATATAGTAAAAAATCTCCATGTTTAGTCATGTCGTAAAACCGTGCCAAGCAGGGGCGGGTCGCTAGTGAGGCCTATAAGCAAAGCTGACCTAATACAGTCAGATGAAAAGGTATGGGCAAACAGCTTCATTATACCAGGAATTTGATTATGAACGAGTGGGAGTTAATTCAAAGATCAAAGCTTATGGAAATATAACGAGGAAACAGTTATGAAATGAAAACAGAGTACCTACAGGCTGGTCCGGACTAGTCCACAAGTCCCGATAAATGTTGCGTGATTTGTGACAATATATATTACGTTTATTTCGGATCATACATCCATTAACACACAATACATATAGTATTAGTAACAACGACTTAAAAACCTAGCAACAACTAATATCTACGTGGCTCAACACAAGTTGGCACGTGCCTCTGCATCCAGTGCCTACTAAAGGGGCTGTCCACCTTTTCAAACAAAGTTTTGAGGATGTTGTTGCAGCTTCCGCGCAACCTACCCATAATTGACGCCGCCCTTTTTCTCATTATGGCATGGAAATCATCAACATGGGCTTCCGCGAACATCTTCGATTCGCTGCAGAAGCGCGGAAGCCCCATCATCATCCTAAATCTATTGTTATACTGAACGCGTATGGCGTTGTAGGCCATCTGCGTATATTTCACCCACAAGCTGCACGTATAGAAGGTTTGCCAGTAAGCCTTAAAAAGAAACACCTTCAAATCCCCACTACAGCGTGCAAACCTGCGGGCTACCATATTGCACCGAACCGCCAACGCCCTAGGCTCCCTGTCCAAATCTACATCATTAGAAAACGATAAGTCCGCCGTGACATGTCCTAGGTACTGCACCTGAGCAACACACTGCACTGATGTTCCACTTATAGTCACTGGAGGAACGTTACCTAACGAAGCATGTTTGCTCTTGAAAATCACCATTTGCCATTTCTTGACGTTGTATGTAAGCCCATGTGTCACACAATATATATCTGAAACATTTTAGTTAATTACTGTTAGGCCTATGCCCAGCAGTGGACAGCGATAGGCAGAGATGAATTTTTATCCACATCGAATCTTGCAACTTGTGGTTGGCTACAAAAGAAAAGAAAGGAAAAGCCTTGAAGTATTATATTCGTAACGGTTTCTAAAAGAACAAAACAGTTTGCAACTCTATAAAAAAGCCAATAAAATTATCTGCGGAACTTATAAGAAACTCCATCTCGTCACTTAATCGGCTTTACCTTCGTAATATTTTTAACGGCAACCCTTTTATTTTTTACGCTGGCATCAAACAGCTGGTCTGCGCAAACGCACCGCTTACGGAAGACAGGTGCGCGCGCTTCCTTTGTTTATAACTAACCTTAAAATTATATAAAATTAGGAGTTTAAGTTTATTACCATCCGTAGACATTGGATACTGGAATTGGAAGCTATAGTTAGTTCTCTTTTGTTTAATCTTTGCGTTTGGAAACTATAAGGAGCAATATTTTGATAAACACGGGTAGGCCAAGAAACAATATATTAATATTTTTTCAGAGCGTGACATTAAATTAACTCTTATAGGACTGTTTCATCTCATCAATAAATCGTGCGGAAACCGGCATGCCGTTGAACAGAAATCAGAAGACATGTGACATCTATCAACCCGAACTCGCGTGGTGTCCCAGCAGTCGGAAAATTATAGGCTGATAATGCAATCAATCGTATTAAGAATTAAGTTGTCAGGTATGTTTGGTCCAACAGTAAGGAGAACGCGTAGACAAGCGAATGATGGATGAAGGAGTGGAGGCCTTTGCCCAGGGAGTCTACTCTCTAAGTCCGCTAATGAAGATTCGGACCCGTCCGAAAGCACTTGACCGTCAAAAGTATCAAGTGTCAAATTAAAGTTTTCGGATGGGCCAATACATTTTGGGAGTAGGAATAGCTGTCAAATCGTGACATTAATTCTTAATTCTGTCCGTGACAGGGAGTTGGAAACGTAACCTTGGGCCAAACTACGAAATCCTTGCTTATGTAGTTGACCCACAGGAGCGGAACAGCGCACGCGTGGAAAAGAAAAATTATCACAGTTGCATGTTATTATCTTCAGCCTTTACAAAATTCATGTAGAGGGCAACACTTAAGCTGCAATAGTGTAAACTTTTAATTAACTTGATTGCATTACATAAACAAACATAATTGTAAGTACCAAACTTAACGCAACGCCTTTTGACCTGACCGTTACGAAATCAATTGCGAAAAGAATTCATTAGAAAAACCACCTATCAATCCAATTTGTATAATTGAGCCTTCACAAAACTAAATATAAATGGTCGTAGTTTGTCTGTCTGTTGATCAATTATTTGAATTAGCAGTTCCGAAAGGTTTTGTAAGGTCATGGATTCAAGCTTCATCATTGTGATAAAAGTAAAGGTGATAATTATGTCATTTGATTTTGTTAGAGCGGTCATTAGGATCCACCTAGACTGTGGGGTTAAAAAAGCGGCGCCGCGGCGAGCTTTTATTTACACAGGAATGAACTAAAACACCGATGAAAAGTATTTTCATGATAGCCGTGATTTTGCGGCCTCTTCATAACAGTACCGCTTTCTCAAGAAACATTTATATTAACTCTGCGTTGTTTAAGACAACCTCCCAAAATTGGCAAAAATATATTTTTTCTGGACGTGACCATTCTGGTTTAAAATGCACATTGGGGGTCCTACTAATACATACTTTTGTAAAGTCATGCCGATTCTCACCAAGAGTGTCGAGAGGCATCATCAAGTAGCTTGATTGCTAGATGATCGCTCACATCCGGTCTACGGTCATAATATTATGATAGTTGATTGCTTTTGTCAAAGAGACTGAGAGCTGTGCTGAAATGTTTAGTTATTGCTAATAAATACACGTGCGAATATACTTTGGAAACTGGGCATAGGTATACCGATTGCAAATAAGTTGAGCATTAAACTAAAGGAATTCATTAACAAGGGTGGCAGTGGAATGGCCATGTTTGTCAAAGGACCGATGGGCAGTTGAGGAAACAACTCCTGGAGTGGAGACCGCTTATAGGCAAACGTCACCTTTTAAAAAGGTGGCTAGCAGACTGGGTGCGGAAGGCGGAGTACAGGGTGTTGTGGCGCCCTGACGTAAGTCGGGGTTGCGGCGATTGTAAAAGTATCTCTCGGGCTCCCGACGTATGGTAGTAGAAGGAACAGTGGAGTTTTATTCGGTAGGAGTCCGCCTGTATTCTCCCCAGACGGAGGGTACCTGTGAGGATTTCCCCACGGAAAAAAGCTGTACTGGCGCAGCCTGGGAAAGGCCTATGTCCAGCAGTGGACCGGTGGACTGCGATAAGCCGAGTTCATTAACAATACATAGGTGAGCAAAGGTAAATGAAGCTATAACTTCACAAGTCTAGTGGTACAATAAATGATACTCGAGAAATATTAACAGATCCCTACCAACCGAACGATATAAAATTATAAAGCTAATCGCAAGTCATTTGCCAAAGGATAATAAATTCTCAATTCATGGCCACGCTAAGAGCGCTAAGCAGTATAATCTAAATTGATGCAAAATATAGTTTACTTAAACACATTGTTACCATAATTACGATATTACAACACAATAAGCGATTTTCGATCGACGTAGGTGGGCGTTGTTCTAATGAATCGATGTCGGTATTCGATTGCATTTGAATCGAATTACGATAAAGTTGTAATAAAATTGTTGAATAAAGTGCTGATATTATTTTCGCCAAGTTCACTATTATATTAATGTTGTGTCTCTATCGTTTATAGTATTGTTACACAGGATAAGCAATCGCAATATTAAGGTACACTATATTGTCAGGATATTTAGGTATGTAGGTACAGGTACCATAATAATTTTGTAAGCCGCCATATTAAAATCCTACCTAGGTACTCAAGTTCAAATTAATTAATAATTAATCAAGTACGGTACACAATAAAAGATTGGACGGTGATCCCAAAACTAAACGTTTGCTGTATCTTGGGGATCAAAGTACTGGAACGTGCATGACGATATTCTGGGGTTCAAAACTGTGCTTGAAAATGAGAGGGTAGTTACTGCTGCTGTTAAAGAGACTTTACACATAAGGGCACGAATGCAATGACATGAGATCACCACATCGAGAAACAAACTCTGATTGACAAAGTTAATGAAACAGTTGGAGAAGTTCAAAGGATTGATCCATCCAATACAAATAAACGTCGAAAATGAACAACACCAAGCAAAACGGGAAGCAAAAGCTGTCCGTTACTACATCGGACAAAATTTCATAAATTCAAAAACATCGTCGTCTAGGACAAGTTGTGTAAGTACCCTGATAATGTTTTCACTTGCACAAACCAACTGATCAATAAAACGAGCAGTTTTATAGCCAAAGATTAATCTTAAACTAGAGCGGAATTTGTTGTTGAACAAGTTTTGCAAACCATTCTTGCTTAACTTTACTTCTGTTGCATTTTATATTGCTTAAAAAAATTCTAATCGCGTATAATTGGTTATGTTTGTATCTGATTTCGAAGAAGCTGAGGCCGATAAGGTATTTGATAGCGCGTTAGCCAATGCAAAGATTGCAGTCGTGCTTACTTAGCTAATTAAATGTTTCTACGTAATGGTGTTGCATGGCGCATTCATAACCTTCATTATCTGCTTAGGGTGTGTGTGTTACTTGTTGACTGCACACTTGCACAGTCAACAAGAGATAATATGATAATATGTCAGCAGATATGTCTGATATATTCACAACCTGCTCGCGTGCTGAGTTGTCCAGTCTTTGACACTGTTCTGTTGTTTTCGAGTACAAAATTCAACGTTTGTTTGTCTTTCCTGATTTGATTACTCTTTGTTCTCGCGAGATTTTACCAGATTAGATATCCTGCCATAGGTCAAAACCTACATTTATTACAACATAAATTAAACCAATTATAACATTACCCTACGTGCAAAGCGTATAGCTGTGTAGCTACGTTTGAAATATCACTGCAATATATCACTAAACAATTTATCTATACGATTACGAGATCGTCACGATATCGTGACATTATATTAGAAGGTATGGGCCAACTAAACAATAACTTACTGTTTATTAACGATCAAAACTAATTATTTATGTGGAGATAATATTAGGTTAACAGGAGCCATTAAATTAATGAGCGGACGACGATAATTAAGGGTGATTATTTAAGAATATTCATAGGTCATAAATACAAACCAATCAGCTGCCTTACTTGTGTCGACGCATTTTTACATAATTTGGATTTTATCTTCGTTAAATATTTATTTCTTTTAACTTTGTAATTTTATACAAATTTAAACCAAAATACAATTATGATTAAAGCCGCCTTGAAGCTACGCGAGCCGTAAAGTCGATTGTTTAGAAAATTAATAAATATTATGATAAAACTCAAAATCAATGACGTACCTTCACATCTTAATACTCAAAAAACTCCGGAATAATCTTTATAGATCTGACTTCATCGAATCTCATGGTCATAACCTGAACGAAAAATGAATGGATTTCATAAAGAAATTGTCATTAAATATTATATCAAACAGATTTTATCATATTTATGATTGTATTAAAACATTAGAAAAAGTAAAAAGTCTAAGGTTTCAATAGTAAGTGTAGCAATTTACTTTTATTGCGACTAATCTTGACCCGTTTTGTACATGTAACATTCACAGACTCCTCGATCTATCAATGAGTGAGTATTTAAGATTTCTACACCACTATCTGACACTGGTGAAGGAAAACATCGTGAGGAAACCTGGACATTATAAGTGTGAAATCGCCAACCCGTCTTGAGCAAGCGTGGTGATCAATGCTCATGTCTTCTCAGTATGAGAAGAGGCCTTTGCCCTGTAGTGGCACAATAATAGACTGGTTTTTTTTTGACATCTCAGCGTTTGTTAAAAAAGCAGTAGTAGGTACTTTAGATAAAAACAAGACGATTTCTATTACAAATAAAAGTCAAGAAAGCTTCAACAAGAAGTCGAAGAAAATGTCCTAAAACCTAAGTTGTTTTTCGTGCACTATTTGAGAAGCACGTAAATATTAATGACGCATCAAGCACATAACAAAACATATCTAATTGAGTCGTACACTCACTGATTAGACAAAAAAGCGTCTCATGAAAAATTTACGCACACACATTTTTCATACAACTTCTAAGTTCTAAACCAGCTACGCAGCGTGCTTTTTGCTACTATCAAGATAGATATAACCACCAGTTTCAAGCCCGTTAACTACGCGTGTCAAATTGAAAACGAATCGACAACCGCATATAATGGATGTTACATAAAATTGTACTTACGCAAAAATTATTACACCGAAGTGTTCGCATTACTCAAATTATGATTCCTTCCCGTATATCTGAAACAAGAAAATATATGTGTTATAGATGACACAATAAAATGATCATTAAAAGTAAAACAAGGTGAGAAACACAGTGACTAGTTTAGTAAGTGATAGTTTTAAGACATTAAAAGGTTTTATTGCTGATCAAGATAGTTGTAGCTATTAAGAGGAAGAGGTCGCTATTGCATCATTTTTCGGTCCTAAACCTGGTATATCGTATAGTCTTAAACAAATCACATGACCAAAAAAAGACAAACACGAAATCAAACACGGCACAAGATTCTCACTACTAAGATACGACAATGTTCCCAATAATCAGAACCTAAATCGAAAGGCATCGTTCTAAGAACCCATCGCTTCCTACTGCAACAAAAAGTGGTTGCATCATGATCCTTAAGGTCAGCTCCCAACATTGTCTAACCACAATGGCAATTGTGAGAAAGAATCGCCAAGGAAACAATAGAAACGAGTCAGCAATTAGCAATACCAATTAAATATTTTGCTTAGATAGCATATTGTTGTGGTTGATCTGTCGGGCTAAACAAAGATGGACAGTGAAATTGAAAATAATTGATTGTGGTCTGTATATTTGATTCTTTCTTGTAATTCAATTCGTCGATTGATGTCGGATTGAATAGAAGAAAGATGTTTAATTTTCTGTCCAGCTTTGGCTTCATTAAATTTACCTTAACAATATGTATATTTTACGTAGCATCACAAACAATGAAAAGTCACAGAGAATACAGTAAAAAAGAACGCTAAAACAGTTGAAAAAGAAAACGAAGTTATAGCGCTGGAAGGGGATGCGATACGACGTGGTGGGTCGGGGAAGCAAGAAATTTTGAACCAGACGAAGTCGCGGGAAGCTAGTATCGAGTTATACATTTTAAGTTGTAATACTAAGATAAAACTTGAGTCAATAAGTAAGAACAATGAGACAAATACGTACGTAGATGACAGACCCATGAGCCAATTGTTTCTTTACGAGTATAATGAAAAAAAGCCAATAATAAAATTATAGTATTCGCAAAATCACATTAACCATAATATAGGGAACACGTCGAGACAGACCAACAATTTAACCATAGGTTGTCATTCATTGATTATATGGAAACAGAATGCAGAATAAAGGATCGCCTCATTGTTCTTTGGAAGTGAACGACTTAAAGATATCGGATTTGATTCTGATATTTAAAAAGGGTATTTCTAGGTTGTCCTGTAATAAAATGTAGTTAGCTGTTTACTGATTTAAAAGTCAATTCCTATATTTTACGGACCGTTATCTTTACCAATAACGAGGCGAAGAACTCATTGCTTCGCATAGTAGACCCTCCCAAAAGGAAGTAGCTATTACAGGTAAAATAAGCTTATAAATCTCTTTAAATACTTAGTATGGCAATAAAAAATGCTACCATTGATAAGAAACACGATTCGTTTTTGTTTATAAGAACCGAGCATTAGGGGTTGTGTAGTAACTGAGCTTGCTATTGAAAAAGTTTGAGCAATATATGACGGTTACTGAAGAAGGAAAAATAAAAGTATATTAATGTAAACATAAATCAGCAATTCATTCACATAGCAAATTTTTTTTAAAAACCAAACGAAAATAAAACAAGTGCAACACAACAACCCTTGTATAAGTGATGTCAACGCTTCGGTGCGCTGCGTAGGCGACCAGTGGGTGTGGGAACCGGTCCACGTGACTCACTTATTGGACAATCATTTTGGTTGTACGAAAGTTACGTCATGAAATTAATAGGAATAGGGTTGAATTTTTTTGGACGATAGTCGTAAAGTCCCGGTTGATGTCAAAGCAATAAAAACTGGCAAGTGTGCGAAAAGTTGTATGTGTATAGTCGAAGCGAATGCAGGGCTGGTTGGAGGAAGTTTTCTGATTTGGTTATGTTAATACAATGTTATTGATTGGAATTTAAACGAAGATTCAATGTGAAATTGAGAGAAAATCAAAAGAATATATGCTAGCATAAGCCAATCTGATTGTTTATCCTATATCGAATGTATACTAACCAAAACCCAAGCATTCTTTATGTCTTCTGTATAATTTTCGTCGTGTTCAGGTTTATTTTAATTCATTAATAATTATAAGTTATCAATACCATATCTCTCATGTCTAATACTAATCTGGTCAATAGCAATACAAACGGTTTTCACACAAAATCTTTGCGATGTGTAATGAATGAAATTAAGTACCACTTCAGTCCCAGTAACAGGTGGCAGCTAGTCTACGAGTAGGATAATAACTTAATTCGATTGGTTCATATTAGTAACGAGTAATAGAAGTCCCCCCTTTCCCCTGTTTATTATTGGGTAAAAATGTGCCTTTCATATTATATTAATAAAGTTTATGGACTAGTAGCAAACCCCTATTTTAGCAGTCCAGATTTTGAAGAAAAGAATTTCTTGATTTGTACAATT
Source organism: Dasypolia templi (assembly GCA_963555695.1). Lineage (NCBI taxonomy): Eukaryota > Metazoa > Arthropoda > Insecta > Lepidoptera > Noctuidae > Dasypolia > Dasypolia templi. The sequence goes on from OY743147.1 coordinate 12,368,761, forward strand.
AAACTTTACGTCAATTAATATTAAATAAGCAGGAAGTTTTTATTTTCAATTTCATTGGAAATCATTGTTTTAGCACCAAAAATGCACTAAAGAATTATGAGTTTATGGATCAAAGTGACGGTTTTAAGACTTTCTTTGATCATCGATGATCGATTAACGATATCAATCATCTTTATCTATAACAGTCTAGTTTCCGTGTGTTACGCCATGTCTCTATAAACTTGCTTGTGACTGGTTTGACTAGGCATCAAACCTGGTCGATCATTCATATATTTACAAGAAACGAAAATGGTATCGTATTATCGTTAGGCTCTTTTTGCTTGCTATCTAAACTTTAAGTTTTTTATAAAAAAGTTATTGGAAAATTATGTTGGGTTTGGGTAGCAATACAAGCATCTTAGTGTAGTGTGAATTTACCAGTAAAGATCCTCAATCTCATTTTTTTTTTATTGCGAAGCGATTTCCGATAATAATTTTGATTTTGAAAAACACTATGTCTAAGTACCTACCTATAATAGCTATGGATGCACATGAAGTTTTGGATCCACATCACATAAACGATGGCGGTTTAACTGTTGTAATTCACAACATGAAACGATTCTCACACATCTCAGGATAATATAGAATAATCGTGCAGATGCATACATTGTAACATTCTCAGCCAAGCCATTCGCAATTTCAATTTACTACTACGTGGGGTCTTCATTCTCAAATCAACTGAACCGTTTATAAAATTACCTTTACGTGTTACCCAAAACAATACCAAATTATCACACTAAACACACACCTAGTTACCCAGTTACTGAAAATTGGACCACCCGAATACCTAAGAATCGCAATTCGATCCAATCTTTCGTAATCGATGTAACTGTATGCCAAATCAATTTATGAGTACATCGATTGGTGTTGTGTAGGGGACGAATAACACGGAACAAAAAAATAAAAGAATAGCAGTTTCTTTTTCGGCTTTCGCTGCGCGTGGGCCGTTGGGAGTAACACCGAATGAAATCATTCAAACAAACATGAACAGGTTGAATAAATAAGCATTGAATATAATAGAAATTCTGATAACAAATCAAGATTTAGTTGTGCCACGCTTGTAGTCTATGCCAACGATGTATTTAGTAAGACCGCTGAGATCTCAATACTGGTCAAACGCGTAAATATAGATCCCACCAAAACATTTTGTAAAAAACTAGCCAAGTCTCGATGGAGCTGCTTGTTTATCTCTAAAAGTAATGAAATCTAGACAAAGTCGTGCCAAGTCTAAGGTTCCTTACTGCGATTTCTTTATTATTATAGTTAATGTTGTGTGACTGCCGTGCCCCCCGATTCAACTAAATAACGTGAAATATCTTACGTCTCAATTAAGTAAATGAAATAGTCATTGGATTTACCTATATTGTGACGTTATCGTCATGATGCAATTTGACGTTTTAGTAGATAGCACTAACAATATTAATGCATCAAAAGCTTAGACTTTGAATAAGATTTGAATCGTGTATAAAGTAGAGATGATTGCGTTAAAGTATTTCATGACGGGGTATAACGAATTTATCGGTATGGGTTTTTCTATGAAACAAACTTTAAATTCAGAAAAAACGCAAAATACTTTATATTTATGTACGAATCAAAAACAGAAATACAGTTAACTGGTAACAAACAATAAATAAAAAGTGGCTATTCGAACAGAAAAGAGATACATATGATAAAAGACTACTGGAACACTAATTGCAAAAGACAGCTATACTTACGAAAACTAATATATATTGAAAAAAAAAACAGTAAAACTTTCAAAATTCTCCATGCAAAATTTTACTAAAATACAAAATGCCGTTATTATTACATTACTGTATGGCTAGTCGCGATTATCGTTGATATTCTCATGGTTGTCTCCAAAAACCATTGTGATATTGCCTAGTACCACAATGGTTTTTGGAGTTGGCACGTTTGGGCAGACAAAACAGCTAATTCGGAACGAACACTCATGAGTAAAAACTCAAAGTTCGTAAGCATGCCGTTATGAAAGTCAATTAACATGCACAAACAAAGAAAGCCAGTTCTGGCTTCTTGTGTAGATAAACAAAGATGATGTTTTAAGTAAATGAAGGCAGATATAGGAAGTTTTACTTGTGAAGGACGTGCTAAGAAACTGTGACAGGTTGAATAATAATCGGAATATGTTTGTTGGTCGCTTTCTAACTAGTTATTGTTATTTTGGCTGGTATTTTCTATTCATTTCACCTACAATATACAAAGTTGTAAAAAAAAACCTTACAAATATGTATCAATAGTTATGAAGTAAGATTGTGATTCAAAGAGCTGTTATATTTCTCTAAGACCACAATCCTAGAGACAAAACAAACAACTGCTGCCAACAAAAAAAAAATATTTTTGACACTGGGCGTTTTCATAAAATTGCATTTTTTGCACGAAAAAGCAGATTATACTTCCGTTAGTTAAATTCCGCCTCTATAAATACCAAGAAAGATTGCTAATCAATTAAAATACAAACTGTATAACACTCCGTCCAGGTCGATATATCGGCAGTTTTACGAGCAACACTTACTAGGTACCGATTACAAGAGCACGATTCAATTTGGGCTATCGATAGTTAAACTGCACCTAGTTACTCATAAAATGTTCACGTCCCATGTCAAAGCTTAAGGCATTGCTGTTTTAAACGCATTTATTGCTGTTTTAGATACATTTACGATGCACGGAGTCGCTTTGATAATGAATTTAGTTTAACATGATTTTATTACGAATCAAGATATGTTATTATGTTGATCTGACAAACTGGAAAATATAATGAGAGTCAATACTTTTTTACTGCAAATACAGAGGTGAGCGCGATAGTAAGGTTTTACAGAATAGCAATGCAGATCGTGAACACAATTGAAAACTCGTACTACATTACAAATAAGGCAATAAGTTAAAACGAAGAATCAATAAAAAATGGCCCTTCATCCGATCCTTTAACAATTTCCTAATCCGGGCAGCTTTGAAATACCGGCAAATCATGCATAAGCAAAAAAATTGTAGAACAATAAAAAAAGTATTGTCGGCAAACTGAATACAGCAAGTGGCCAATTGACATTTCCTTCAAACGGAATTTTATCGAGCCATTCTCTTGTCCTTTAGTTGGTCTTACATGGCTAGCAGTTTTTTAACAAGCACAGACAATACTGAGACATACGGCTGCCGAGGCAAGTCAACATGAAAAAAAAACCGACGCGTCTACTTCTTGTCTTGTAACTCCACTCCGTTCGTAACATGGTCAATGTTTTCTTCACGACTAAGCACTTGGCACAAATAAAACTTTCTATACTTGCAGTTTTAAAAACATTAGTGGAGAGACTCTCGCTATATTATAATTAATGATATCCCAACATTTAACGTTCTAGCCAAATTATTTTTTCAAATATGTGGTTTCAAACATTATTCTTGCCATCAATCAACTCAATACACAAAGTTAATGACAATTTACACTTCAAGGCAAAAACACAAACACGCAGTTCACATTTTTCCACAATTCAACTTAATTGACGAGCCGCAAAGTCCCTATGTCATACATCGTTAAAAGCACGTAACAGTATCCAGTTTGAATTGCGTAAAGACCGACGTAGCCAGTTGATAAAGGCAAAAAATCTCCGAATACGAATACATATCGGTATAAACTCGATCAACCGGCAACGCTCACTTTTTGCACGCATGTCCACTCACTTGGAGTTGGAACACCGCCCTTCATTGATTATTAAATTAGTGTAAGAATGAAGTCTGATGCGACACTGATTCTCAAATTAAATGTGAATACATTTTTGGAACATTGGAAAGAAGACATTTGGGAACAATGTGTCGAGTATATCTGATGCTAAAACCTTAGGTTATCAGATTTCGAAATCGAACAATCACAATTAATATATTCCAGTGGATACTCGATATGTGGTGGTACGAGTAATTATAGGAATAAATTGTATAATTAAAAATAAAGATAAAGAATATTCTAATATGGTAAATCACATCCAATCATGGTGGTGATAAAAAGAGTCGCCTCTAACCTGTCGTTGATTGAGCCCTACATTTTCATAAATAAACTTTCGAAACTCTCTTTATGAATATTAATAACCATCAATCAAGTTTGTTAACTGAACGAAGCTAATTGGCACCACCTAACATGACTAGATTACTTTATCGTAGGAGACTGGAATAAAGGTGGGCACTGAGTGGACTGCAAAAAGCTACCGTGACTTGAAGTTGGTTTAATCTATCAGTCAGTGAATAATGTAGACACGCGTCGATCAGTCTAGTGAGCTAATTTCAGTGGAATCAGTGGAACGACATATTGGTAGAAAGGCGAATTTTAATGGCGTACATAAGATGTATACTGGAAAAGTAATGGACACTTTACAAGAGAATAATCATCATCAGTAGATCAAACTTTAAAATTCCAAAAAGCCATATGTCAAGTGACTGTTACTTTAACGAAACGATTGGGTTTCAACAAAGAGACAAAGAAAATGAGACGCAGCTTTTAGAGTTAAAGCAAATATGATTGTATGTCACTTTAGTTAGTCCAATATTGACCACTAAAGCTGACGACGCAATAACAGTGGATGTTAAATACACAATCTGAGTCCCAACATGCGGTAAATAGGAGTAAAATACATCTCTGCCGATCCCTTAAAGATCAAAGAAAATGACGATTTTTTATGTTAGGTAAGAAACAGTAATAATAATATTCGATATGGATAGGACTGATGTAACATTCTAGTTAGTACCCATAAGCAGCAATTTAAATCAGGAGTCAGAATAAGTGTTGCAATAAATAAAACAAGAAATAGTCGTTTTACAATAGAAATCACGTTAAACATAGAACGTGATTTGCTGGTAAAACATGAATCTCCCACGTTCGAAGCTTCGTAATGACATTTGAAACATGAAGACAAATGAGTTCACACAACAAGTAGGGACACCACTATATTTCCTTCATGTTGTAGGTAACGGTTTTTCAAACACTTTAAAGTGCCATAGAATTTTGAATGGTAAAACCAAATAACTTAGCAATGTCATTAAGCTGAAGCGCGAGCAGGAATTTCAAGAGAAAATAATTAAGTACAAAGAGTTATTGTAATTAGAACCCGTTGAAATGCTGGCGTAACCCCTGGTGGCAAATAATAATCTCAATAAAATATTTAAAATACTGAGAATTAAAACGCAGGCATTCCCTTAGAAAAAGACACAACATTTTTGTAAAGTAAATCCTCAACTCAAATGAAAAAACAAGCATAATTTCCAGAATAAATAGAGGTCGTCGAACTAATATCTCACTCATTAAATACAAATTCAGAGAAAATCGAACCCCGTAGCCAGTTAAAACCGTGGCAAATGATCGTCAGGTCTATAAAAGTTCAAGCTTCGACCAGTCAAGGTCTCGATGATGCCGTTATCGGAACACAACCGCCACGAGACGAGCGGTGCTTTCTGCACTTCGGAGTACTTCGGATGCACGCCCAACGAGTTTCCATTGTAAGGTCGGGATTTGATTTAGGATGTCGTCTGTGAAAGCACGGTAATTGCTTTCTCTTCGATTGTCGGGCCATGATGGCCGTTCGATTAAGCTTGCCTTTACATCGAAGGGAATATCATCGCCGTTACATAAAGGTCTTTGCAACTATGCGCGAGTTCAATTTGCGCTGAAATACCGTAACGTGAACTTTGGTTAGTAAAAAGGTCCCTGAAACAGAGAATCAATCATTGATTATGATTAATTCTCTGTTGTTCACAGACTTTATCCCCTAAAAAACTTGGTATTAGTTACATTACATTTTAAAGGGTGTATTGCCCAATACTTGACAGCATTACATAAGGACAACTACGTAACTTCGGTCCAAAAAATGAATTGACATCTGTACGTTATCAATAACACGTCAATGTTCGTGTCTAAATGGAAACAGGTATTGGCAACGTCACGACCGGCATTTACTTATTATCAAGAACCGTGCTAAGAAGTCCGTTGATTGTCTAGACTCTAGACTAGAACCAGTAGAGTGGCACTGCTGTAAAATAAATTGGGATCACAATGATCGGATAGCTGAGTAATCGAGCCCCGTACTCGAAATTAAAAGCGCGAACAAAAAACTTGAAAGTTGACATATCATGGATAAAGGTATTGGTAGCTGCAAATGAGAGTACTACACTAGTAATTTTTAAGTATCGCTAACACTAACAATTAAATGGGAGACAAAATAACGAAAGAATCCGAAAACATAACCAAAGTAATTTCCTATGAGAAAAATTAGGCCTAGTGTCCCTTATCTTGTCTCGAATCGTGTAACAATACAAAAAACGTCGTTACACTCGTTGTGTTTGACAAACATAAAAACATTTAAACTATCCCAAGCATCTCAAAACTTCGGTCCACCTAGTTAATTTCGATTTTACTAGCCAAATAAAGCCAACATAGATCGGATAGCCTTTCACGTACCTACGTACACAGACGATAATGGCCAAAGATTAAGATCTTTTTCGAATGAAATCGTAAGTAATGGACAGACTGGTCGTTTCCATAACGGGCTGTGACGATTAGACACTGGCAGTTGTTCCGAACATTTTATTATAATACCATTGGTTGTATTGCGTGTAAATGATTGTGGAGGAACATATAGATGGATAGAGTTGGCTTTGGTAACAAGAACTTATTGTTGCTGCAGAATGTTATACTGTTCATGAAAATAGTATAAATTCTATCTTTCGTGTTTCAAACAGTTTCGTGTTTTCTATCGTTCATTTTATTTATGTCAGCCTTTCCTTGTCCTATTAGAGTTTGCTTTAGTTACCAAATCTGATTGAACGCAATGTAATTTCGAAAATGTTGAACATTGCAGACCTAAGCGGCGCTAAAGCTTTTAGTTGATCACCAATAAGGGAAAGTGAATTTAAGAGATTGAAATAAACAATGGTTAACTGTATTTTAAAGTGGTTTAAATACTGCTACTTTAATATAACTTGAAAATATTCAAGGATAAATTAGTCTGCAGCATTGTACAGAAATCAGTCTGGCTACATTAGCCAACTCGGTTTCTTTTCCACAAAAACTATCTAGTTTGTCGGGTAGCCAAAACCGTGAGGTCAGTTGGGCGTTTAACTTTTGGCCAGACACGACACGATAATGTCACCGATTGCAAAAGTCACGCGCAAACACTACCACACTCGCGAGCAAAGCCGACCGAAATCTGGCGGATAATTCGATTCGTAACAATTACTCGATGGTGAAATTCGGAAACTCGATTTTTTTGCTACAATTTCGCTGTTACGCGGTTACGCTGCATTGGGGTCAGAGTGCGTACAAAACCGTGTTTGTAAGTTTATATTGAAAGAGAAAAGGGACCTTGGCTGGTCCTTACTCGATAACACGATTTGTTTGTTCCGGAAGTGAGACAATAGAGTTTGTTTTGACCAATCTAGATTCAGTACACACTAAAGATGAGATTTTTAAGTCCCATGTCATGTCATCATGGGGGCGAGCCTACTGCCATCAACCGGGCGCAAATCCAGACTCCAGGCTGGTACTGAGAAATTCCAGATGGAAAAAACAATAGCACTTTGCCGATTCCAACTTTCGATACGTTGTTCGAACAACGAATCGAACACAGGACCTCATGCTCAGCAGTGGTGCTTGCGACCACCAGACACATACCGTAATGCGGGTATACTATAGGTACAGCTCTGGTAGTATTGAAGTCTGGCTAAGCCGTAAGGGATTACAGGCATGATGTTATGTTAAAGATGAGATCACATCAATACCAACGCATAGAATGTACGATTGAAAAGTCACAGACCCACGGACAAGGAAGCGATACTGTCCACGAATGCTGCCATTCATACGCCGATGAATCGCATCTTTGAACTGTGCCCAATACACCTTATGGGTACTTTATACCACAGTCATCACAACTTCTCGGTAGATTGACGCAGTATAAAGAAACATGATATTAGTAGTGGATGTCACTGGAACTAATTAATGATTCGATAATAGTTTTGCTTTCACCTTTACGCTTTCATAGTTCTCGCCGTACAAAGTAACGTGTGTTTTGTTTTTGGGATCAAATATTTCGTCAGGTGTTGAATTTGATGAATTGTGAAATTAACGTGTCATTAATTATCGTGTTATTAAAATCAATGATATTTATGCAGATTCATAGATCATTGATTTTAATTAGAATAGCAATTGAATCTGTGGATTCGCAAAATATAACAATTTGATATATCGCAAACACTGTAGTTATAGATGCTGTATTAATAGAAGATGATACCAATTCATCTAAACATCCATCTAAACGTTTCAACTTTGTATCGCAAACCTCTTTTATTATATTAAGTGAAACATAATTACAATCTCTATAAAACAAGGTCAATGTATTCGTAGCGTGTACTGATATTGCCAAAATGATGCATTTGCTCCTACTAATTGCATATCAAGGTGAAATTAATCTTTACATAAATACATTAAATGACTACAATAGCATAATTGGTCAATATAATATTAAAAATAAAGATGAAACAAAAAGAAAACTACTTAGATATATTTAGGCAATCTAGCAACTAAGAAAAGAGGTCAAATTAAATTATTCAACATGAGAACAATAGAGTATATTAGATTGCAAAATAACTTCTGATTCGAATGAATAGTTATGTTTAAACTGCTTTCAATTGAAATATCTATACGAAATCGTCTGCTCCAGATCTTGAATTTAAACAAAAAAGACAATAAAACTAGGATGTGTCAGTCGAGAAATTTTAATTAGAAGAGTCAATAACATCTGCTCAGATTGCAAACTGTAGAACCGCGTTTGAACTTTTCCTTTTAAATCTTCCCAGACAGGAAATCAAGCAATAATGCTTCTTCTTCAGAATGCATTTTACAACTGCGAAGTTTCAAACAGTCGACAGCTTTCGGATTCAGCTGTCTGAGACTGCCGAAGAGATTGATGTGTGGATCATTAACAGCCCCAGTCGTCCGTGTACACTTCCCTCTGAAGTCCATACAGCCAGTATGTTGCTAGCTTTAGCTGTCTAACAAGAGAAAGATGTGCCGATAAATTGAATTAAAAAGGTCTACGAACATGTTTTATTTAAACTGTTCTGAGTAACATTTCCAACAAAAGCTGCGAACAATATTTTTTTGAACGCATTATCATTGTTGAAACAAGCTCAGTTTCTATTCATTCTAATGAACTCCTTAAGAGTTAAATTGTGTTTACAGTTGCGGGTTGAATTTCTCGAGATCTTATATCTCGTTTCATTATTCTGAAAAATAGACTCAATAATTTTGAAAGCTCAGGAACAACATTCTCAAACAATATTTGCGACAGTAGTAGACCGCAAAACGCAAACAAAGCGACAATTGGTCGTAATAATCTGTTATCTATAGGAGTTTTCATAGCCCTCGTTTCGCCTCAAGCCTATATAAACCGATAGTTATAATTAGCACCTGAAACGTGGGCCTACGATATCAAGTATCTAATCGATACAAGAGATCCATTTTACAATTGTGAAAGAAACATTACTGCAGGCGGTTTCAGACAGCCACCCGCGGCGCTAACTGCACCGAATAGGGCTGTTGCTCCGACAGAATTTCAAGAATGCGAAAAAAAATGCGAATGTTTGCACTGCCGTGAATAAAATGGCATGCCTAGTTAACGTTCCTAACAAGGAATTATTGTATTATATTAACCTGGAACTAAGTACCTTGTTAAGTTTATGGCTGATGTCTTGCTTCTCATTACACCCATTATATTTAACGGTTATGTCAATGATTTATTTTTACGTCTACGTAAACTACTTCCTGTTAACATTAGTAATATTCAAATAGAACATGTTCAAAAAATGCTATGCGTAAATTACCGTGTTCTGGAAAGATTTTAACTTAGTACCTAATCATTATCATATCAAAGTTACTCATAAGGAGTTACACATATATAATCTCACAAAATGTAAATGCAAAAAGAGGCTAACAGACTGGCTACAAAAATTAAACTATAATGAAACTGAAAACATCCTTAAAACCTAAACTCTCAATCACACACTCGCACACCCAACACTCACACACCCACACTTTCACCAGTACTACACATCTAATAAAATTCGTCTCACATACTTAACCTAGATAATAATCAAAATAAAACTTTATGCCGTATGATATCTTACTACATTTGTCAGCGCTCTTAGTACATAATTTATAAAATGAAAATGTAAAAGGGTGGGATCCTAGTGTCCTGAAACACAGGCCACGAGCCTAGCTTAGGCACCAGTCTCCCACAATATACCTAAATACTTACCAGAATTATGTATCTTTCTCGAATCTGACCAATTTAAAATAATAAAATAAAAGTTGATTGATTGATTGATTACTAAGAACAACCTTAAATCGGCACCTGTCTGCAAGTATTAACGCAGACCTCTTCCTGCAACTTATAAATTGGTATTCGAATTCAAATGGGAATTATAATGAAATAAGCAATCAGGTCCAACAGATTTTACGATGTCAATTATTAGTATTTGCAATACCTGGTCCGCTTACAATTTACCAGGAGACATTATCTGGTTCTTAAGTTTTCTATTTATGAAGTCGTCTTTAAGTGATCCCATTATGGTTAACGATATAATATCTAATTGGACTCGTAAACATGGCAAGGAATGGGCCACCCGCTACCTTCTGGAAGGTGTCGTTAAGGGATAACTAAGGGGTTATGTTACGAGAATGGACATCGCAACATTCTCAACCTACTGTCTGCTCCTAGATAACGACAAACGATGATCGTCAATCCTTAAATTAAATCGTGATAGTTGGTAATCCCACTAGTGGTAGACTTTACAAGCTGCAATTTGATCCCGTGCAAGAGTTAACAGGGATTTATTCGCATCGTGGGATACGAAGGATCTCTTTTAAAAAGGGAGCCAATTACAACAATGAAACAACTCAATAGGAATACAATGAACTGTACATATTTATGTATGAGCAATAAAGTATCAACGACCGCTATTGTAAATATGACCTGCCACAATGTTACAGTTCTCGCAAATACGAAAACTAACCTCAGAAAACATAAACTTCGTAGACCAAAATAACGTTTGAAGGGAACTGCAAACCGCAAACAGTAAAATCAGTCAAACTTGTAATGACTCCAGTGGGTACAATAGCAGATAAAAACTAAAAAGCCTCAACCAAGAATGCTAAGTCTAATCTATTATTATGAAAATCAACAAAAAATTTGCTTACTGCTTATTTCTTAACTTTGCCTTTCGAAACCTAGAAAATAATAGAAGGCTCAATGAGATGTTTAGTTTATTCGAGTAACACACTTTCGAAATTATTGATGATTTGCCATTGTGGAACATAATAACTGATTTGTTTGTGACTTGGACATTGTGTACTGTTTATTTTTTTTGTGAATGGCATCTCGCAGGTCAACCTATGAGGTTGTCGTCTGCTTAAGCAGACTTGCCTGTGGTTGCCTTAGTAAATTAAGGCCTCCAGCCAGGACTTAAACATAAATGTTAACTAAAAACAAAGCGACTACACGCTAATCTGAAATAGATTAGCGATTCTCATGATTTATAAGAATTTCCTATTTCGATATAAGGAAATTGGAGACGCTGTCTAAACAATCTTTCTATTCAAATAAAGACAAGGAAGAACAAGAAGGCATACCGAGAAGTGTTAAGACAGAGATGTTCTTCACAGGTACAGAAGCTGATACTACAGATGATGTGAGTGAAGATAGCAGCTCAATCAACATATAATAGAAAGTAACAAAACTTCGAAAGACTGGTTGTGAAAGCCGAAGACGGTGTTAAAGCGCACCTTGATAAAGATACGAATTTTGGAAATAATGTAAGTGCCTACTCAATATATTACGTGATAGATGAGACTACTTATCATAGCAATTCATAAATCTTAACTCTCAATGCATATCCAAGTATTTGAATAAGCATTCCAAGTAATATCGAGAATATTAAATTAGATTTATGACTGGCAAATGAAATCTCGCTATTTTACCCACAATAAACGCTTTTACTAGTAGTAATTTTGCCGTTTTAAATACTTCAGTAAATCAAGTTTCGATTGGTATCATTAGATAAAACAAAAATAAACCTACAACAATGCAGTCAGAGTTGATAATCGCTTTGGCACTGGTTAAAGATGACCAGAGTATACCAAAGATAAATCTAAGCAATGAAACGCATACACATCACGGTTCCATGGCATTGTTCAAGAAGAGGCTATGGCAATAAGCCAAGCGTAGTACAATGGAACTAAATCAGTTGGTTTAGTATCGAGAACGATAGCCAAACATGGTAACTTGGGCGTTATAAATCATAATACGAAGACTGGAAGCGACTAGTGGAAATGAATATTCAATTACACTAGCGCTTATGTAAAAATGACAGCTGTGATCCGCTTGTTGTGTAATATTCTTGGACGATGTCGCGAAGGCCTTATAAGAGCGTGCCTTAGCGCAGAAAGTCTTAGAATAAAATAAATTCCAAACATGAAAAAGTAATATTTCCAATGGTATTTGGGAACGTAGCTAAAGCACTGGAAGCGGGTTCTGTACGGGCTTTATGAATTTAGTTTTGAACTCCTGATACATAAATGGTTGCGATCTCAGCATAGTTCATGTGCATTCTTTAAAATTAAAATAAAATGTCAATTCTTAAAGACCATTCATTTTATGGTAGTTATGAATAACTTCATGCTTGTCTATAAATCCAGATTTTATGTAACATTCCTCTATTATTAAGACTCCAACTTCCTGCATCACTGAACACGAAAAACAACTGGATCCGGTTCAACAAACTCTATAAATGAAATCTGAACGAAATTCGAAAACGAAATCTGAAAATCATAAATAATTGAAATCTGTACGAGCATCAGAAAACATGTGAAAACAACAATCATAATTCCACATACCACGTGAGAATAAATTATAAACTGCAAATACACTAGGAAATATACAATAAATTATCTATATTACTTAGCCCTAGTCCATTGTGCGTTTACCGATGCGGGTCGAACCACTGTCATGAGATAAACAGGCCTATAAAACATACTGATTGCTTGGGTAACATCGATAAATACAGGTCTAAGTGAAAAACGTTAGTTGACAATTTTAATAGACCATTCTGTAAGTTATCCGCTCCTCAGCAAGGATTTATATTTTCTCTTTTAATTGTTCCGGGAGATGTTAACAAAGTTTCTTAAGGATTGCTTGGCTTGAAAATATGGAAACGATTAACTTTAAAATGGAAACATATATTGCCTTGTTATGCACTTTAATCATCGATTTAGTTGCAGTTGTACGGATTGAAACTAAGTATTAGATGTTTTGAAGTAATTATGAAGCGTCTTACAAACAACAGTGTGGGTACCTACTTAGGATATAAATCGTGTAATAAATATGCAAGTTGAGACTATAATGCTTTAATCAAATGCATGGGCGTAGCTTGGAATACACAAAACGTTTAACAGTGTCTGTCGACTAAACTGCAAGAGAAAACAAATGTTAAGAAATAATTGGACATAACTTTACTAAAAACGGCTTTACACAATTTTGTTTCTATCAGGATTTGAGGAATGAAATAATGAATACTGTTGCAGGATTCGTAACCATGTTCACGAAAATGCTTATCCATCTTCCATGGATTCATTGTCCAACTTCTTGAACAATTACAACCCAAAATGTCTTTCCAAAATATGTAGCATATACGCGCAAGTATAGCATAGCGTATATGCAGAATAGTTTCTTTGGCTATCCATGATCAATACGGTTTTCTCTCCCATTATTCATTGACTAACCTAACACGCATACATTCATCACAGTTCCCAGGTAAGCAGGCAGACCACCTGCCTATCGACTTAGCATAACGAAGTGCAATTTACAGAACGGCATTACAAACTAGGTAGGCGTCATTTAGTTCTCTACAAGTTGACTATAAGTTCACTATAAGTTGACTATAAAGGCTATTCTGGACCAGACGCGGACGTTAAAGAGAAAAGTATAGTTTTATTGCAAGTTGTACCTTGACGTACGGTTATGGTGAGATGTTGCGCGGCTGATCTTTATTATGTTTTTATTTGAGCTAATTATGGTGGCTTTTATGGTGGTGTTAAACAAGTCCTTGTATTAGCTATACGACGTAGTAAGATCTCTTACATGCTTTTTTTCACTTTGCATCTGAGCTTTCTCATCCGAAGGAAACTATCTTCACCGTATCACTATGGTACTTTGTCTCGTCTTGTATTTCCTGTAAACCACTGTACAGTTACAGAAAATACAAAATACAACAGTAACATCTCTAACTGTACTCTATTTTCCATATTATTTACACCGACAACCGTGAACACAAAAAGAAAATATCGTTTCAAAGGACAAGACTTCCTACGCATAAATAACCCATTGTGAACCCACTGTCATATACCCGGGAATCGGGAATATTTTGTATGGCCCGCGAAGAAATAGAAGTCCCCTGTGTATTTATGTCATGATTCATTTGATGTAATCGACATCCGTAGCAGGTACACAGGTTGGCTTGTACTGGAGGATTTATTACGAGTATGATATTGTTCGATTAGATTTAGTGCGATCCTAGATTAAGTTTGATGTATTGGAAGAGGTGTGCTTTTGGTTTAATTAAGCTTTAGTATGGATTACCTATACATCTTACTGTATATATAATTACTTACGAAATAAACTCTGTATATTACGTTTAATCCCATCGGATTTCGATATTATTTGGCACACGCATAGACTATGACCTGCGTTAGGACATAGGATACTTTTTATCCCAGTAGAACGATCCAGTCACATCAACATCAAGGAACATCTTTTAGCAAACTCCTACTTTAATATGGATAACTCCTTGTTTAATATAATCCATACAAACAAGGAGTATGCTAAAAGATGTTCCCAATTTGCTCTAAGAAGTTTACGGTTCATCTACAGTTGGGTCCCCTCTTCATACAAAGATTATCTGATAACAACAATTAATTTGCATAAAGTATCAAAGCATTTTAATCTTGTTATACAGCTCCTTCACATTCGCTTAGGTGTTAACAATTCCTTTTAGCGTAGCAATTTATTATTGTTGTTAAACACTGCAAAAAACAGCTTATTACGATAGCGCCATTCAAATTGCAAAACAACTTTCTATACCAAAATACACTTCTAATTCTATCATTGAATACAGTTACAAACAAAATGTTCTAACTATGCTGCTGTTATCTTTCACCTATATAAAAGAACGAACATTTCAGATCGCAAATTGATTCATTATATATTTGATTAACCCCGTACTGCGATTTTCCTGGACGATATGCTAAGTTGAACTCGATATCGTTGAGATAAGGGACAGAATTGATACAGAATGTCCACTCCACTCGTAATAAGCAACTAGGGATTTTATCTAGATGTCGGCAACTACACAAGTTACAAAATTATCGCGAACAATCTATGGGCTGTTGAAAAGGGCAACTAAAGAGCATTGCAAGAACATCAATGTCTTCTGCAAGTCGTTACAACTACAAATTGGACACGAAAGTTGGTCTCGAATCGACAACAAGCATAGTGAGCAAGCCGAGATTTTAGTATACAGTGTAAATCCAAACCAGTACGGCACCATCGCAGCTAGAGGAAAATGCATCGTCCGTCGGTCTTGACAGCAGACAAGCCTCATTTTAGAGCTAGATTTTTACTTTAATTCTAGTCAGTTATCACACTAGTCACCTAGTATGTGGATATTTCATTGGAATATGAATCTTGAATTGAAAGTTAAGTTCGACAGCAGCTCTCAAATTAAAAGTAGATTTCTGTGTTAATTGCCGTTAATTTTATAGGTTGTCCTTCTGTCCTCTATCCTCATTCCGCGTTCAAAGTTACGATATCGCAGTAAGGATAAGGCGTGCATTTACATGTACATGTCGACTGCATAGTACGTTAGAACGGTTTGTTCCTCGTGGCTCCAATACCTTTCCAATGCCGGTTCAAAGTATAGCTAGGAATGTACATTCTTCGGTGCGTGGTGCGGTTAGTTTTGTTCCTTACATTTTTATAGGAACAGATGTTTGATAGACGTGGGTATTCTTTATGAGTGACCTTTAATAGAAGAAATTCGACTGTTAACTTTTCTGAATTTATGTTCTTTTTTTTAAATGCTCATACCTTTGCTAGGCAGATTGATAGAGTTGAGTTTTTGCCCAACTCAATCAATCTGCCTAGCGTTTTCACAACTATGTTGTGGTCAGCTTCCAGTCTGACCGGATCCAGCTGACTACCAGTATTTTACATGGAGCGACCGCCTGTCTGACCTCCACAAGCAGTAACTAGGTACACGATACCCCTTGGTAAGACTGGTTGTCAGACCTATCGGTTTCTGACTACCCCGCAACGACCGTCAAATATCTACGAACGACAGCCCGGACCAACGGCTTAAGAGGCTGACAAGGGCTGAAGCGCGGCCACAGACTGCATAGAAAAGAATGAGAAGCGCGATGACACAACGCTGGTAATTTAAAGGTGAAAATGCAAATAAAATCGAATAAAATTAGATATTTATAATAAATAATATATCACTGAATGCAGTTTTGCATTTGTATTTTATGGTGTACTATAAATTGTAATTGTTATTGTTAATGGGGATAAACTGCTTTTATAGACAAATAAGAAGTGTGTTTGAAGATTTTTTTGATGCATTCATGTATTTTTAATTATTTGTTGAGTTCCATCACTGTATTTAAAAAAGGATTGAATACATTTTTCCTTCGTCAAAATTATTTACGATTTAAGAGATATACTGCTTGAAACCACCTTTTTGACCGTTTTCAAGAAATCTCCGCCATAACGTACTTTCCAACGCACGGTGGGGTCTCGATATGTAATGGATGGTCACCCATCTACGAACCGACCGTGGCAAGCGTAGCTTTACCTTCCGTCAACCCGTGCGATTGTTACTATGTAGCCACGAGCCCCTGAAAAAGCTAAAATTTTCTTGTAATAATACTTAAGTTACATGACATTACTTTTGTTACAAATAAGAAATTAAGGGTAGGACACTTAATACAAGAAGATAAATACATTCTTGTCTTTTGATGCTCTATGGTTCCTTCTAGCCAAATAATAATATTTATATGTAATGTATTTCTACATAAAAAGGGGAGCTTATTATAGGTACATGGCTTATTTTAAATGTTTCTTAAATTCTGTATTTATATGTCGCTGTTAATTAGCCATTTCAAATAAAGTAGATTATTAGTACATTATGATTCAAGTATGTAAATATGGCCCGCGGATTCAATATATCGCACGCCGTGTCTGCAGGATAAAGGAGAGGCAAAAGCACGTTAAATAGTACAAAAAACATAATAACTATATATTTTGGTAGAACACGAAAGAATCTAAATTTCTTGACAAAAATAAATAATTATCCACTTTATTCACAGTTTATACCTACATTTCCAAAAAAAAATATTGGTATAAAAACCATCTCCTACTGGCAACTTCGCACTGGTAAATAAAATTACTTTCCTTATTTTTCTGCATCTGGGTAGGCATTATGTCGACTCGTCATTATTTTTTCGTGCGAGGCAACAAGCATACCAATCTCCAAAAAGAAAAAACTTTTTACAGTTTAATAAAATAAAATGCCCAAACGAAGTGCTGACGAAAGAATACAGTACCATAGTGCAAAAATAAAAAAAGTTGAAAAAGCAAGGCAATAAAAACGGCGTACTCGCCTAATATTGTACTCTTCATCATCTGATTCCGAGAAAATACATGGTGTGATGATATAATTGTAGTTGAGTTAGTGGAATTTATTTATGCGTTCAACGTCTATAAGCTACCCTGGAGGACCTGCGGGTTGTCACGATGGGTTAGCATGACGCTAAAAAAATTCAGCCTGGAGGTTCAACTCCGGGTTAACACAAAGGCTTTGAATCTTGTTAGAACGACAAAAATAGGGTATTAGGACCCATGGGGCAAGGATCGCTACGATAATAATCATAATAATCTACGATTAAATACCGAAATAATCCTATTTAACGTTTTTTTTTTTTTGTTAACTCCACTCTAAAAAAAAACTGATAACGGAACTCAAAGCGTTGAGAAACACATTTACGTCAATGTACCACCACCAGATGTGCCATCAACCTCCAAGACACCCGATCCTCAGCCACTAGCCTCGGAACATGAAAACACTGAGCCTGAACTCGACACAGAACTACTAGAAGCTTTAAGCGAAGCTGTTGTCGACATTCCAGTGTACGGCCCGGACATACACGACAAGCTGGCTCAGCGTTGGCTATACCAATTCTTAAAAAAGTTATACAAAGCGAAGCCAAAGAAACGCTTCTGAAAAGATATACGATCCCGAACAACTACAAGTTACTCAAAGCACCTACTTTAAACATAGAAATATCACAGACCAAAAGCTTCAAACCAAACAGGACCAACTCGGCCTGGGCATTTCGGCCATCAAAAAGGCAAAAACACTGCTGCTGACCGGTGATGACAAGGTACAAGCTGTAAAAAAAATCAGACAGATGCCGAATATTTTACCCAGACGCAAGTAAGAACAAAACTTATGACGCCTTTAGACAAGTCGTTCTTGACCTTAATGCAGGATCAAGACAGAGATTAATCCCTCATCGATTGTTGGCGTGGTATTACAAAGAAGCGATACAAAATATTACAATTTGTGCAAAAATATTTATAGTTACCGATTTGTACTATTAGGGAATATTCTGGTTTGTTAGGGGTTCTGACCGCAGCTTGTCCAGCAGTTCGGTACGGCTGGCTCTATACAAAATGAACTATAGAGACAAAAATATTTATCTCTTAAAAAGTATCAAACATGCGAAGCTAAATTTAGTTTCTGCTAAAATCTTACCTGACTTTCGAGTGGTGGATTAAAAATATAAATTTCACATCAAATCCTCTCGAATCTCAGATTTTTTTTTTCTATCTGGCAGTGGTGCGAGAAACGGAATATCTGGCTGTTTGCGTCATATATAAATACAAACTATAACATAGAAGCAGATCAAGATTCGAGAAAAAACCATCCTGTTATCGAATGGAACTCTGACGCGGAATTTCAAAAGGTAGTGGCATTTTTTGGCGAACCAGTAATAGATAGATCTCTTTGCTTCTCGCACTAATACAAAATACAAAACCTATGTCTCACGGAAAACAGACCCTCGCGCGGCGCCATGACAGTAGATGCGTTTACATTAAATTGGAAATACACAGGGTACTTGTACGCATTTCCACCCTGCTCTTTGGTTTTGAAATGTATTCAGATAATTATTAAAGACGAAACAGTAGGTATAATTATTTTCCCTTATTGGCCGTCACAGCCTTGGTTTTCATTACTTAATAAAATACGTCAGTCTGATAATCTATACTGATTCAAATGTTTCCTTGTCCTCTTTCAGGACTCCCCAGCTCCCTCTAAGAGAGTTTACCCTGGCTGCAGCGGTGCTCTCAGGTCTGCCTTCGAGTCCAGAGGAACACCAAGCGTTGCGCTCGACTTAACGATGGCTTCGCTATCCCAGAATACACTGTCCCAGTACAACGGCACCCATAAACTGTGGTGGCAGTTTTGTGAAGCAAACAGTCTTAACCCTTACACTGGTTCACCATAACATATTGTGTTATTTTTAACGGAATTATTTAACAAACACGCCACTTACGGATCTCTGAATTCCTATCGCTGTTCTTTCCGTGATTTTAGGCAGTATTGTAACTTCTAACGACCAAGATATAAGGCTTCTAAAAGGCGTTCATAAATTACTCCAAAATACACTATAATATGCAGTATAACAGGCCACCTAGGCCTGAGAGCTAAGATGGTGGGTGACCCACTTATATTTTACGAGTATTTGATTTGATGGGGCCTTCGTGACAAACTCGTCTGCATTATGCAAAATTAAGCTTATTTTAAAGTTTTAAGCCGCGTAGGTAAAACGATTGGCCAGTATTTGCGGAATTGGTTCGAGATTGTGTTTAATATCGGTTAGGTAGGTACATACATCATGCGTATGAGATAATTGGTCCTCGAAAGTTTTTTTTTTTTTTTATAAATGGCATCTCGCAGGTATGAGGTTGTCGTCTGCTTAGACGGACTTGCCTGTGGTTGCCCTAATAAATTAAGGCCTCCAGCCAGGACTTAAACTTATGTACTAACTTAAAAACTAAGCGACAACGCTAAGGGCACCCCCTTCGGGGTACGAACCTCGGCTTAGGGCGTCGCTGGGAGAGGGCAGCAAGGGACTAGCTGGATCAGGATTTGAGTGATTTAGGGACGAATTTAAAGCAACAGGCTCAGCGGCGCGGGCTGGCTCGAGCAAGGGTCGGGAGGGGCGTGGATTTGGGCGTCGCGGCGGGCCTCGGCGGCGTGGACGGTAGGACGGCGATCGGGTGGTTCTCGAAAGAACAGGACACTTACCTTTTTAACGTAATATGGCAGATATGTCATAGCAGTGTTTTTTCTTAGGAAGAATACTGTAGTGATAAATGATAAATGATTTTATTTCTGTAAATAAGTTTGTACAAACACTTTTACACGTCAATCATATTTTTAAAAATAGGTGAGATCGGCATTTCCTATCTGACTACTCTGAGAAGAAACGCTGAAACAAACTCAGAGGTCACAGTCTCTTTTAAAGTCCAGACATAATCTTGGTCAGGTCATGTGAAGACCATGTGGATTGATATCTGAAATGGTCTTTTGAGGAAAGAACCACACAGAATGAGTGGACCTGTCCAGTCAGTGCACGCATTTGTCAGTTGTCATGCAGCTCAACACAAAACTAAAGGAGCTAAACGATTCGACGAACATTACCAAAGAAAGGACATTTGGGTAGGCCGCATAAATTACTCAAACTGCCAGACCATGATTAAAACTAATAATTAATAAAAATATGCATTTAAAAAAACAACAAATCCACAATGTCTTCACATTCACAATAATTAAAATAGTATAATCCTTTACAAAGTAAATTTCATTGCATATATAAAGTGCATCAATGTCAAAGTGTAAATAAAATATGAAAATAATCTTGGTCATATCATATGAGGACTATGTAGACTGGTGTCTGAAATTGTCTTTTGAGGAAAGAACCACACGGATTTGAGTGGACCTGTCCAGTCAATGCACGCATTTGTCAATCATCGTGCAGCTCAACTCAGAACTAAGGAGCTCAACGATCCGACGAACAATACAAAAGAAAGGACATTTGGGGAGGCCGCGTAAAGTACTCAAACAGCCAGACCATCATCATTAAAAGAAGAAAAAAAAAATGCAATGACCCACATAGTCCTAACATTCACAAAAATTAAAACAATATTATACTTTATACTGTAAATATATACATGTCATTGTTTAGATAAAAAGGTACGTAAATAGAAAAAAAAACATTAAAAGAAAAAAAAAGTAAAAATAGCAAATTACACATCAATTATGTCTGTGTAAACTTATTGGAGCAGCTCAATTCCAAGCCTTTGTGTCCTCAATATAGTCCTTGACAGTATAATAGGCTTTCTGGCATAATTTCCGCTTTATAAAAGTTTTAAATTTATTAAGGCTTAGTTCTTGAATGTGGCTAGGAAGTTTATTATAAAAACGTATACATTGACATTTAAACGAGCCACCTATTTTCTTGAGCCTGGTAGTTGGAACAACAAATTTGTGTTTATTCCTAGTATTTTTGTTATGGATATCACTGTATTTTTTAAACAGATTAATATTTTTATGTGCATATAAAAGATTTTCATAAATGTACTGAGAAGGCACAGTCATTATATTAATCTCTTTAAATTTGTCTCTGAGGGAGTGTCTGGGACTTAATTTATAAATTGAACAAATTGCCCTTTTTTGTAAAACAAAAACTGTTTGAATGTCGGTGGCATTTCCCCACAAAAGAATACCGTACTACATCACACTATGAAAATAACTAAAGTAAACTAATCGCGCTGTCTCTAAATCAGTTAAATTACGAATTTTTCTAACGGCGTATGCTGCAGAGCTTAGTTTTTTTGACAATTTATCTATATGGGGGCCCCATTGAAGCTTGGCATCCAAAGTTATGCCTAAGAATACTGTGGAGTTTTCGGGTTTCAACTCTTCACCCTTTAAAAGAACACTAGTTTCTACTTGTCGAACATGAGGTATCGTAAACTTAATACATTTAGTTTTTTTCTCGTTAAGAAGTAGGTTATTAACATTAAACCAGTTAACTACCTTAGCGAGGGCGCTATTTACATTGTCAGTAACCAGCTGCTGACTTTTCAGTTTAAATAAAAGTGAAGTGTCGTCTGCAAACAACACTATATCATGATTATCCTTTATGAGGTATGGCAAGTCATTAATATAAATAAGAAACAAAAATGGGCCAAGAATTGAGCCCTGGGGGACCCCCATTCTAACTACAGATCCAGGTGATCTTTTTCCGTTAACATCTACTCTTTGAATCCTATCACTTAAGTAAGAAGTAAGAAGATCCAGAGAGGCGTTCCGTATTCCGTAGTGGTGCAGTTTCCTGGTTAATGTTTCATGAAGAACACAATCAAATGCCTTGGACAGATCGCAAAAGATGCCCAAAGCATCGCACTTGTCTTCCCATGCATTATAAACATGTCCTAAAAGTTCAACTCCGGCATCAGTAGTCGAACGACCCTTTGTAAAACCAAACTGTTTGTTATGCAGTAATTTGTGTTTATTAAAAAATCTTTGCATTAGATCTAAAATAAGTTTTTCAAAAATTTTACTAAAGGTAGGTAGCACTGAAATAGGTCTATAATTAGTAGGGTCAGATGTACTACCCGATTTAAACAATGGTATTATTTTACTGTTTTTCATAAGATCAGGAAACTCACCACGGTCAATACAATTATTAAAAATAACAGCTAAAGTAGGTGCTACAATATCTATAATTGACTTAGCAACGTCCACAGAATTACCCCATAGATCTGCGGTCTTTTTAACATTTAATGTTTGAAAGGTTTTAATTATATCTCTACAGGTGACATATTGGAAATTAAATTCAGAATCACAAACTGGAACGTTTTCTTTAAGCAAAGACTCTGCAGTAGTGGGCGATGAGTTCAGAGATTTAGTAGTCGATACGGGAATCTCTGCAAAGAAATTTTCAAAGGCCGCGGCGACTTGAGAATCTGATTTAATTATGTTGCCATCAATATCAAGGCTGAAGTCACAACTTCGGTTGCATGACCTTCCCGTTTCGCTATTAATGATATTCCATGTCGTTTTAATTACATTACTACTATTTTTAATTTTTGAACTCAAGTAACGTGACTTGGCCATACAACAAACTTTTTTAAATAATTTTGAATAATTCCTAACATATAAATTAAATTCAGCATTGTTTATATAGTCCGTTCATCATACAACTCATAAAGTCGTTTTCTACTTTTATGTATACCAATGGTAGCCCAGTCACTGAAGGAAGCATTACTATTAACCGAAAATGTCTTCGGAATGAAAGTATTATCAAATTGTGTACAATACATTTTGAAAAAAGCATTATATTGTTGATTAGAGTCATCATTAGTTGAAAAAAGTGGTAAATTACTTAGAAGTTTAGTTTTAAATGTTTCCAAACGATTATCAGTTTTTGGATTTACAGTGATATATAGTTTTTTTGTTTTTTTGTTAATATTTGAAATAGTGACCAACTGTCCGCAATGATCTGAGTCTATTAAATTAATAATTTCCTTGTGGGTTGGTATAACATCTGTATAAACATTATCTAGGCATGTGGCACTAGTGGGAGTTATTCTAGTGGGCTCCAAAAATTGGTTAGCAAGATTAAATTGGTATTATTAATAGTATTATTCATCTACTGAGAATTTATTTATTACAGTATTTCATCATTTCATCAGAGTATTTTTACATCAATATAATGAGGTATGTCAAGACAGGCAGTGGTTTTATGTGATCATTGAAATGTTTTCCAAGTCCAGTTGTGTATCTGCGGTTGCACAATTCTATACCATGTGCAATGGCCTCCCCGTTCTAAATTGTATTTTTCGTTTTTCTTCCTCTGTTATTATTATGTTATTATTTTCACCGTGAACCAGCCCGAAAGCTAACTTCATTTGTTTGTGTTTGATTTCACCATTCGAATGTTCGCCCACTAATAGGCTTAGATAAAATCGGGGTTAACTTTTTTTTTCGTACAAAGTAAAACTCCCCTAAAATATTTAATATTTTAAGTTATTTGAAGGGAGTTTTTTTTAATAGCACATACTGCACAGACCGAACATGTATAGAGCCTCGTAAAACAAACAAAAGGGACCTATTTGATATTATTCGTTTTAAACATAATGTCAAATAGGTCCCTTTTGTGTTTATATCTAAATTGTAACATAAAAAGTGTGTTTTATGTTACATTTTAGATATAAACACAGCCTCAAATAGTGATGGTCTGGTCTAGTCAATACAATCGTACATAAAATGTGTCTTTTTATGTTATATTTTAGATTTAAACATAAAATGTACCTATTTGAAATTATTATTGAAACGACGGCCTAAAGTGGGCGTCTCTAAACATGTTAGGTTAGGTTACATTAAAAAAATATATATTAACCTGTAAATAACCTGTACACTATGTGCTATTAAAAAGAAAAACTCCCCTAAAATAAGGGGACTTTTCCAACATTTTAGGAGACGCGAAAAAAAAACCGTGAACCACGATTTCATCTAAACCTATTAGTGGGCGAACATTCGAATGATTAAATCAAACATAAACAAATGAAGTGAGCTTTCGGGCTTATTCACGGTGAAAATAATAGGTATTTACAGAGGAAGAAAAATAAACAATGCAACTTGTTTCCACAGATTTCACGGTGAAATAATCAAAACTCAATTGATTCAATTTGCAAACAAAAAAACAAAGACGCCACTCCGCTTTAGTTTACATAATGAAATCGAAATAAATGATTAGTATTCTTGTCTAGCCTCGAATCGCAACTCGAAAACGGCATTGTAACCAATCGATTGTAATCGATAGAATCTGACTCGATTTTAAATTGAATTTAATCGACTTTTTGGGGTTCCGTGCCCGAAGGGTGCCAAAGGGCTATCACTTAGGCTCCGATGGCCATCCGTCCGCCCGTCTGTCACACTTGAAATTTTCACTGAGTTTGAACTACTACTAGTACTATGGCCGTTATTACAAAAAAAAATGAGAATAAAATTAAGCAAAAATGGAAGGTAATTGAATTGATTTGTATTTCGTTTTCATTTAATTTTATTATTTTTATTTTTGATACAAGAATCGTGTTTTTTATTTCGGTGTTTTTTGCTCGATAGTATAAAATATTGTCGGTGGTACGGAACCCTTCGTGTTCGAGTCCGGCTCGCACTTGGCCGTTTTTTAATACCACACAAAATCTACTGCAATAACTTTTTATTAGTATTTCACTGTTGAGAAACAATTGAATTGTTAATTTTGTAATGGCGTTTCGATATATCTTTGTAGGTAATTATAGAGATGTATAAATACGTTGTTAGAAGTGGGTCAGATTATGTTTATTGTTACTTAGCATGTTGACAATGTATGTACAATGTACATAGTGTGCATAAGAAACTAGCACTGTGTTAGTAAGGTTGTCAAACGTATGACTTAAACCGGACATGCTTTTGTATTGAAGCTTGCACATTAACCCGTATAATAATGAACATGGAGAGGGACAGAAAAGTGAGATTTTTTCTAAATTCAAATAATGACGCGAAAATTTCATACATGAGCGCAAGAATGTCCTGATTCCAAACCGTTTAGTCCGCGGTGATCAACGCTTTCGTTTTGATTATAAAAGATTGAGCTGATTTTACGAATGATTTGATTTTAAACTACAGTTTTGGACTTTTTATAAATCCCGAAGTATTGATCACCCTCCTTGCTTACTCAAAAGACCAGTACACAGCTTGTATTGTGGACCACCTGACCACGTCGTCGGTAATCATAATGATTAATTCGAACAATTTTCAATCTGGCAGACCGTCGAACAAATTGCCCTCGCCCACACAATAAAATTCCTTTGGTACGGAACCATCGTGACGTCTATTAATGTAACGGTGTAAATGTTGTTGTGAAACCGGGAAGATAGTGAAATCTTTGAAATTCTAGTACAACACTGAGATAAACTAAGTAATATATTTTATGAAAGAGTCAAGAAATGTTCAACTTGGGCGAATTAACATGGCACCTGGCTCGGAACTATTTAACATATTGTTACATAGTTTTTAAATATTTATCATTTTAATTTTATTAATAGCCATTTTTAGGAACATGTTATGTCTAAGTATAGTGTAATATTAAGATATTAAACAAGATAAAGTTATAAAACTAATAACTATAATAATAAATATATTTGTTTATTTTTTTGCGTTTTTTGAATGAAGTTCATTCAAAAAACGTAATTCGACCCAGTTGCCATGTTAATTCGCCCGAGTTATACGAGTAGCTACCTACTGGAGGAAAAAGTGGAAGATTCAATTGTTTTTACAAAGTATCTAAAGCAAAATGAATTGTATCTTTCAAAAATCCTTAAGCCTACATCTACAACACCCGAAGGAGAAAAATATAGTTAAATACCATATTTTCAAAATAGACGTAGGTAGGTACGAAGGCTTAAAATAAGGTTCCGTTTGTTTAAGATCTTAATAATTAACTTTGAATGTAAACAACGAACAACAATATTTTAACACAATTCAAGCTTTTACAGTAACACAATAACTTCAGCCAATTTTAACGTATCCGCCCACAACTGAATAGTCGACAAACATTGTTATTCGAGTAATAAGGAGGCCGCGCATTACACCGACGCGTAACATCGAAAACCCCATTAGCGGACGATTTATGAACCAAAAGGTGTAACCGCCACTGTTACACAACGTATGCATTCGATACTTTATATTAGTTAACATAATTCGGACATAAAGTAAAATCGATAACTTCATTCTGTATAGTAATGTCAATTGATCTAACTGTAATTTATTTCAAGACTTCAAAGTGATACTTGTATACTGGTAATGAACTGTTGATGCTATAAAACTTGGATATTATTGGTCATCAATTAAAATTGAGATGGATAAGACTGTGTTCTGTTCCTAGTTCTTGAAAGTAGATAAATAAGAGACATCAATCGGTGTTTCTTAACAATGACTATCACAAAATGCAAACATTATTTCTATGGAATCAGAATAAACGTGAGTAAATTTTAATTTAAAATATGAGTTAGTAAATGGGCTTCCCCTATTGACCGTGCCACCAAAGATCTTGGGGGGATAACGCCATTATTGCACTTGGTGGGTAGATTTGTAATCGCAGTACGCTGTAACAGCCAAATGTCTGCTCTTGCAAATCCAGTTGTTTATAAATGGGTGTCCCAAAATTAACGCAAGATTTGAGTTTTCCACCATTTGTGGAGTAAATTGTTGGCAATCCTAAAAATAACACTATTATTTATAGCTGAGAGCTTAGGGAGAGCAAATGTGGTTTCAACAAGACGGTGCTACATACAATATACATGCCATACAACCGGTGAAACAATTCAATTACTGCTTGAGACATTTCCTGGTCGTGTAGTCTCTCGTTTCGGTGATCAGAATTGGCCCCCTTGATCGTGTGATTTAACACCATTCGATTTATTTTTATTGGGTTATTTGAAGTCAAAGGTCTTTGTTAACAAGCCCACAGCCTTCAGAGCATTGCAGGAGGATATAAAACGCTGCATCAACGAAATTCAGCCACATTTATGAAATTTTTCGACAAAAGAGTGCGTACGTGCCAGCGAAGCCGTGAAGGCCATTTGCTCAATGTGTTATTCCAATAACCATATCCTATGTACTTTATGATTAACGACAGCTTTTAAATGAATAATGTTTTGATTACATAAAGTCTAAATGAGGCGCAAGCAAGCAAAAGGAACGATAGCCAATCTTTCGATGAACAGTTGAATGAAAACCTGTTCAATGATAAATGGGGAAATTGATAAGCACAAGTATACGAAATATACCCTTAATTGATCAACGAAGTGCAGTTAACCACACATTGAAAGTTAACCAGTAAATAAATCAACGCAATTGAAGTCGCCAGCGAAAGCTGTTTTACAAATGATCTCCTTTTTTGACTGCCGATATTTGTGCTTGGAAATGAAAGTTATTAGATGTACAGAGAGGATTGGTAGAAAGTAAAACCGAACTGTGTGGTCCCAGACTAGAACGGTACCCAGTTCTTTTTCGATTCGACTAAGGCTTGATAATGGGATGGGCAACACTTATACAAGGTATCCATCCACCACCCATTCAACATATTGAGTGGCAAGTCTCAGTATCAGAGACTCACACAACAATAAAATTCATAATACGCTAAATATGCTTAGTAGATGAACAATCATTAATTTCAAAATAAAACACTGTTGCGGTCAGGAGAACCAATTAAGGGTTCTTCAGTGAAAAATAAATGTAGTATGTGATCGAATTTCAAACTTATATAAAGAAAATCTATACATTGCACTGTTAACATATTGCTCTAAACGCATCGTGATAGAAAAGGCCATAAACATTCACGAACACTGTATGAGTCACTGACGTCACAATCCACAACATTCGCGCCCGTGTGACTGCCGGTTGCCGTTAAAACTATGACTATCCTGGCAATACCGTAATACCAGGGCGCCGTCAGTAGCGAAACGTGAGCGATAATTTAACGATAGTCCCCCTCGAACGGTACCAGACAATCGAGAACGTTTACGTATCGCTTATCGAGAATCGCCACGATCGGAATTTAGGGTCGGTATATCGGCGATTGGCGATTGCACCGCAATCTATGCAGCGCATCGCGTTGATAGAGATATTTACTTTGTTGAGTATACATCGGTTAGAGATGACCTTAGTGATTGATTAATCTGTCTAGGTAGGAGACGGTTCTGTGATGGTAACGATACAGAAATTGTTTACAAAACATATATCTATGTTGACAATTAACAACACGGATATGAATACATGGTTTCTTAACAATCTCACACAGATTAAACAGTTTCACCACGATTGAAGCCACTGAACTCCACCATGACAGAAACTCCATATAATGACTCAATATGAAAACAATTAACGCCTTATATTATCTTTTTAAACACCAAGGCGAACGTTAAACAAAATAAATTCGAACCACGTCTCAATATTTCCATCATAATAAAGTTTACGAAAGATTTCCCATTCATTATTCAAAAGGCAGAAGATGGAACACGTGTAACCGTCGAAGGTACCAAAAACGGCGCTAGCGCAAGTAGCGGTGAAGTTTGTACCGCGACAAGAACAGGTTGCGCCAAATTTGGGACAGACCACAAGCAGTTCGCAGACATCAATTATTATAATTGATTGATGAACCTACATTTAAAGGTTGGGATTCATATTCTTGAAACTGCAGTTTTTGAAGATTGAGGGATAATAAAATATGAGAGATATAAAAGATCAGAGATTATACGGGGGGTCCCGTAAGCCGACATCAAGCCGGAAAGGGTGATAATGGTTAACAGAAAAAAAACATAAAAAAAATTGAAAATCTACTGCCTGTGACAGTCTCTCAACTCTTGCTACAAAATTTACCCTTCTATTATATTTTTCTATTAACTATTAAGACCCGACCGATCACCCAAAACCGGCTTGACGTAGACTTACGGGACACCCTTATATTTATATACTTTTGAATATTGCTTCATCCCAACGGCATTTAAATTTTAAATTGTTGTTGCTATTAAAAGATCTAATCATATTTAAATGAACTACTTAGAGTCAGACAGCAAAATAGTAGGAAGTCGCCGCAGCGCATGTAAGAAGAAAAATAAATTATCGTCTGCTCCTCGCCCTCCGCAAATCGTAGGAGTCAAGTGGGTTATTATAGTAGTCTCTGGAGATTGTTATCTTAGTTTATAATTGTAATAACTAGAAAGTCTACAGACTGTGATATCTGCTACTTCTTACCTAATCAGAAATCGTATTACCATACCAATGAACATCTGTAAGAAGTTACATGAAAAACATTACATGAGTGATTACGGTTCATTCGTAGATTTGATATAAGCGAGCAACCATTTCATTGCATCGTTACAGTATCCTAGCTTTACAGTTTACATTCAGATGCAAAATCCACTACAAATTAACCAGTCCAGTGAAAGTTTATTAAATACATGTCCAATCGCTTCGTAGATTATGCAATTATCAGTATCGAAGACGCAAATTTTATTCACGGTATGGTCCAGGACTTGCACAATGACACCCACTTTAATTGCGAACATTAATCTTGATTTTCACGTCCATTGAGAAGCTAGCTTTATAATTATCTGCCTACAAATAAAATAAACGACACCGATGACTTTTACTTGCGAAACGATACTTTACATTTTGAAGGAATATCATTAATTTTCGGAAGTGGGAGTCGCAGTTGTGTCAGTATGGAGAAAGTGGAAGTTAAGATTAATTGTTTTGGTAAATATTATTCCAAAATAAATGTATGGGAAACTCCATTCGGATTTGTTATCTTTTTAGATGCGACAAGTTGACAAGCTTCGATTGATAAGCTAGATTGGACCTTATTAGTTTGTAAAGCTTATATTAAGAATACAGCTCCGCTAAGCAGCGTTTGGGAAGCTTCATCGAGTCTTCTCATCGCGTATTCCGCAGAGCCGAAACATGAGCAATTGAGCAATCACGATAAGGCTGGTCCATAAATTCAATGTCGCTCAGCGACTTATTGAACGTGCTATGCTTGGAGTCTCTTTGAGGTATAAGATCCGGAATGAGATAATCCGGCAGAGAACCAAAGTTGTCGACATAGCTCACAGAATAAGCAAGCTGGAGTGGCAAGCGGCCAGCCATATTTGCCGTAGAACCGATGACCGTTCGGGTAGACGTGTTCTTGAATGGAGACCGCGAATCGGCATACGTAAGGTAAGACGCTCAGGCTAGGTGGAGGATGATCGTCGCAGGATAGCTGGTAGCAGCTGGATGAGAGTTGCCGAAAAATGAGCTGAATGGCGTGCAATTGGAGAGGCCTATGTATAGCAGTGGACTGCTGTCCGATGATGATATTAGGATACATGCCGAAAAGCATAATATGTCCTTTGCAGTTATCAGTTATTCAAAAGCTTTTTATTATATAAGATCAAACTGAGGAGATAGAGTCATTGAATTTTAAAACGTAACTGTTATAGCTGATTTCGAAAAAGCTATCAAGATCACTCAATTAAAAACTGGTAGACAAGCCCACAAAACTATAACGGTCGAAGATCATCGTAGTAACGGTACTTACATTCGACCATTTATATGGCAATCTGTAAATACACTCAGCGGCAGTAAAAGTGGCCCAAACGCAAAGAGCGAATTTGTGAATGAACTAACCATTATTTTTCCTATAGGATATTTAATGAGCTTCCTTTGATGGTATAATGCTTTGTTCCTATAAACAAAAACGAATCGTTTTGCTTACCAATGGTAGTTTTTTTTTGCCAAACTGCATTTAAAGTGATTCGTAAGCTTATTTTTCCTGTGATAGCTGTTTCCATATGGGAGGGTCTACTATGGGAAGCTATGAGTTCTTCGCTTCATTATTTGAAAAGATACATTAATTACAAATTAAAGGAATCGGCCATAAGGGATTTTTTTCCTCATTAGGATAGTTTAGTTTGTTCACCAATCCACGCTTTGGGTTTGGGTCACTTTTACTGCCGCTCAGTGAATTAAAGAATAAAACTTGCCACTTGAAATGCTTTTGAGTAAGCAGTAACTACTGACAACTAATATGAACCTACTAACCTAACCTAACCTACCGAATCTAATGTACCTTTTTTTAAAGAAAGAAAGAATAACGTATATTTGGACACAGTTCTTGAAACACGAACTACAAATAACTAAAAAAAACTATTAGCAAATACAGAGTACAGCAGTACTCTGGACGCTTTTAACGTGTACGTCTGTTTTACATCGTAGGTTCAACATTAATAATGTACGTAATATTTTAGTAACAATAAAACAACAAGAGTTACCATGGAGTTTCTTGCCAGTTCTTTTCCATAGGTACCTACTACGCTTTGGAATGGATATCTAGCTTCATATATTTCTGACTGATCGACTCCTTGACAGTTCAAATGTGCCTGTAAATGGTTTAATTGATATTAATGCTTTGAGTTTGATTTTGAAACTTGTTCAAAAACATGTAAAGACAAGAATGTGAGTTGACAAACACTTATGAACCACATACTGACTATTACAATGACCGTGTAATAACACCATAACTTCATGAATAGACTTCAACATGTTTAACAGATGCAACTCAACAATGTCTAAGGAGACTGTTTTGAATTTAAAATTTTATGAGACATACATGGTAACGTTAAAGGCAAAGTTGAGAAACAAAACATTTTCATGCTAATTTAGAAACCGAGAAAAATATTTTCGCCAGATTTCTAACTCAAATTGTTTGAGTCTACAATTAGGACGTTGGACTACCTTATAACTGTTCATTTAACAGTGACATCATTACAATCGATGCGATGGTAACTTTGAAACGGTACCAAGAAACTTTATGACGATAACTTCTGCTGGAAAATCGCGCACCACGCAAGGGAAAATGGCAAGTTACAAATACATATTAGAATCTTAATAGGAAGGCAAATAAGGGCAATCTAATAAATGTCTGGGAAACAAACACAGATAGATGGATAAGATGATAAAGGGACCGTTACAACAGAACCAAAGATTTAAATGAGACGAAAGATACGTTTGTGAATTACAAAACGGACACATTCGCGAACATGCAATATAGTGCTATATTGCATGTTCGCGAATGTGTCCGTATATGTGCATATGTCAACGGTAAATACATTACATTAGAATATTGTAATGAACCCTGGGAATGAGAATTCTAAGACAAACCGCATTATGAAGATTAGTTAATAAATCTTCGTCAGTGTAAGTTTAAACGAACGATTCATTTTACGCTGGATTAAAAGTACTGGATGAAGAAAGTGCAATTTGTAACCAGCAAATTAGTTCTAGATTCAGTACATTCGTTTGTTAATTTTAACACTGACCTTGCTAACCAGACAAACAGCTTCCAACCAGCAAAGGCTTCTGACACAATCGATAACTGATATTTGCAATAGGTCCGCTGTTGTCGCAAGAGCAAAATGTATTGGCTTCATAATAGTTTTTAAATTGTTCTACAACTACATGTTTTGCTATGTAACTATGCTTCTATTGTTGATGTTCTTTATTATTTTCACCAAATTATTTTATACGTGCCCTATATTTTTTTCGAACACTTTCAATAGATTCTTCGAAATTCAATTACAAATCGCAATCGATAGTGTAACAGTTTACGAGAATAGTTATTTCATTGGTTACCACGATCAATTTTCGCGTGTATTTTTCCAATTATAAATCCCTTTGCTCCTTGGGTCAATCAGGTATCTGTTTCAGAAGCATTATCACTTCGAAACGAGGGCGCCAGCCCTGTACCGTTATGGCGAGAACTTGAAGGAGAAACACACGGATACGTAATGTCGGCGTTAACGGTTAGAGTTTACTTAAAAACGCATAATGAGTGCTTCCGTATTTAATATTGATGTGGAGCTTCAAATAAATGAAGGCTGAATGAAGTTGAGGCTGATGTGTACCAACCATCGGCCAAAAGTCAACTAGTGAGGCTAATATTGGTGGGTGTGTGGAAATGTTTCATTAGATCGGCTGCGCGAGCCAGTATAATTGTGCAAAACACAAGTTTGAGTTTATTTACTAAAATGTGTGTAGAAACCATATATATACAGATAATTCTTTTATATTTGATTCAATATATTTCCTTGAAACGATCTAAATGGCAGTCACTACGGACACACATCAAACAACATAGGTCACTAATACCGCAACCTTGCATAATGCACCGCAACCTTATTTACCTTTGAATTTATCGTTAACGCGCGTAAATTCGATCCATATATTTCGAAAGTCGAGAATTTGAAAAGCCCGTACCGCCATGCGCCATTGTAAAGACCTTATTAGCTTTAAAGGTCTGTGTTCCTGTGAAAGATTTACTTAATGCGATTTCGGAGTAGCGTGCAGAAGTACGTGTGGTCTACTGGCATTTGGTATTCAATGAGCCGATTTAGAAGGCGAGCGAAATTAAGAGCTAGAGATAATTTACCGGTAGTAGAAGGGCGGTGTCGCTGTTATTGTCTAGAGAATTGGAATTGTTCAAACGTATGTTGATTTTCCGTAAAACCGTCCCAAATCCTCAACAGGAAGGGTAGCAGCATCCACGCTTGCTGGAAAAAAACCAAAATCTATTTTGTTTACCAATCTAGTCAACGCTATCCACTACTGAGTACCATGCAGTGCTTCATGATGCCTTTTAAAATCTAGTCTAAATTACGGCAAAATCTGGAGTAGTCTAGACTGCTTACGTCATAACAAAGAAATTCACGACGTTGGTGACATCATTTTACGCTATCTCAATACTAACTTTCAATGGTTCATTCCCCTCACGTTTTATAGTGATGTTGATTACATTAAATTAAGCAAACCCATATCACGAACATGTATGTTCGTATGTTGTAAAGTTCCGTGAACTTTGACCTGAGACTTGTAGTTTTCTTTGGGAATTTGTTCAGAGTAACGGAACCCGTTCATTAATGGCATTGTGATGGGAACGTTTAATTGTATGTTATCGTGAATATCGTGATGTTTTAGGGCATTTGTGTTGTGGGCTATAAAATTAATGTTTCGTTTGCTTCGGCATGCATATTTATGTTGTATTGTGTTCTTAAGATGTTTATGCCGTAGAATCGTATTAAAGAAAGTACCAATGCGAATTTTGACGTTTGTTACGATTCGGGTGTTGCATAATCTTGAAGTGACAGACAATTTTGGTGCGATAATTAAAAAGGAAAAAAAAAGAAGAAGCAAGTCCAAAAACATTGTTGGTAGTTCAATGAAGACAGAAAAAAAAGAGAACATAATGTAGGTAACAAGCATTGTTTAGAGAACGTGCAAATTACAATATGTGGTAATGAACTTGACACGTTTATATTACGAAAACCATATTACATTCCCACACTTTGTAAAACTGCAACCAAACGAAACAATACACCTACAACACCCAATAAAACAAATTCTTCCGCCATGACTAAGATTAAACTAAAATCGGCGTCATTTGAGTATTCCGTAATACCAACATTGACGCTTACTTATTCAGTGGACGTAAGTTAACTGGCGTAACCAATTTATATCGTACACACAGTGCACGTTGAACATGGTGTATTGTTAGCTAGCCTACAGCAGAAATTTGTAACACCTCGCACAAAATACGTAGTTGAAAGAAAATATCAATAGATACTCGTTTGTAGAGTAAACAAGGGGTCTGTAAATGGGGGAGAAGTTTCAAGAAGAGAAATACAAAGATTTGAAAGTAACGGAAATATAAAAAGACATGTTCGCAAAAATAGAAGTATATAACTTTGGAGATAAGCTTTGAGCTGTCATAGCGCCATTAAAGAAGAAAATGGTTGTAAGTTAATCTGTATTTTACAATATATATTAGATGTTGTAGAAACTCGACAAAAAAACCGCGTGGTGGATTACGGCTCACTCCCTCTCATCGAGAAGAGGCCTGTGTCCCAGCAGTGGGAACGTTATAGGCTGATTATGCTTATGCTACGTAGTTTTACTCTAGGAATTGTAAGTTGAATGATTATGTAAATGTCATATGGGTAGTGGGTACTCACCAACCAATACAAAACACATTTATTCTGACAATAGCTGAGTTTCAAATCGTAAATGTTTGTACGATTGGACATTCGAGTAAAGCACGAAATTTATTAAAATATACAATAGCTTGCTGCGGATTCAAATTCGTAAATTGAAATCAGCTTCAACAATACGTTTATTCATTCCACTTCAAAACAGAATACCACTCCGAACTAGCCACTGAGAAAGCATTACTACAGAGAATTGAAATGTTACTGAACTCACAGCATTACTC
Organism: Dasypolia templi; assembly: GCA_963555695.1. Classification (NCBI taxonomy): domain Eukaryota; kingdom Metazoa; phylum Arthropoda; class Insecta; order Lepidoptera; family Noctuidae; genus Dasypolia; species Dasypolia templi. The sequence continues at coordinate 12,404,879 of OY743147.1, forward strand.
AAAATATAGCTCACAGCACGGTAGCAACTGAAATAAGTTGTCTTATCTGTGTAAAATCTGAGATACTGGAAGTTTAACGATTATTACTTTCGATTATACATGAGCAACCTGTTATATTAAAGTTCAGAGCGTTTTAACGGAGCTAGTTACTCAATCTCATCGAGTCTCGGCCTACATTGTAGAATGTTCGTAGTATCGACGCGAAGGATTTACGACGAGAACAACTCGCAATTTCGCGATTGACGTGAGTTAGAATCGCATACACGCCACATATCACGTCTTGAGCTGTGAAGTAATCGTGGTAACCTGTTGCCTTCACACAGAAAGTGGGGCGACCCTAAATCATCGGAACAGTTCACTGTCTTGTCAAAATGAATTGAATGACTTTATTTTGTCACCAAAGAAGCGTGGGTCGCAGTCCAATTCCTCATGCCACACCCTTCACTTTGTCGAGAGGGCATTTATCCATATAGATTGTCGATTTACCGCCGTATGGCATAAACATGTTTCTTTGCATAATATATTTACATTCTGGACTCACCTAAAAGTCGTTCGCCGTTCGACCTCATAATCGCTCCGCCATCTTTGAATCTGAGAACAATAAATAAATGTATGTTAAGAATGAGCTCTTATGTCAAACTGCTGGGCTTAATAATTAGTGTATGATTATTTCATGAATATGTAGTGGCAGAGGCGAGAGTGGTTGAGAATCTTTACAACACAGAGGCGATTATTGAAATGAATTCTGATACCCATCGTTCCAAGAATGTGCCACCTAGTGTCAACGCACAGCAGGAAAACACATCACTTTTATTTGAAAGATGTCGTTCACCGAAAACCATTAACATGGAAAAGCTTTCATTATAAAACACAGCCATGAAATGCTTAACGGCGGCAATAACAAGGGATTAACCATAAAGTTCCTACTTACTGAGGAGCCTGCCATAAAAGAGGCTAAAATTTGTAAGAATAATCCAAGCGTTAGATGACTTTAAGCCATATAAATCAATCTTCCTTTCATGCCATATGTGGATGAGTTTTTGCCATCTTTTCATAACCCATCTTGGCAATATAATAATTCGATTTATTCCTAGTAATAGCGGCAATAGATTAAACGTAATCACCGCCATGTTAAAACACTTTTACTGCTTTTTCTTTGCCGTTGAGAAACGACTGGCGGTTACCAAGAACTATTCTGAATTTAAGGATGTCTCTTTCATTTGCCGATCACGTCTTCAGCGTCGACACGTGAGTTCGTTTTTACATTTTGAAAGGGTAGTTGAGGTAAACCTGCGCAAATTTCAGTCTTAAAAGATTACAATGGAGGTAGAATTTGCATCGTAAGGGGCATTAAAATACGGTATACTAGTATTGTTATATCAGCTGCAATATATCTACCGGTTGATATAAAGGCTCTACTCTCTTTGCATAAAGAATCGTCGCCAGAATAGAGTCGGCGATGAACTTAGCAGTCTGAAATACTCAAGTTTACTTCTTTATGGGCAATAAATGGTAGGAAGGCTAATGACAGCTTAATTATGTCGTAAATCTTTGCAAGCTTCTGATACGAGTGATACTTTTAACCGCAGCCAATTTACAGGCTGACAAGTGAGCTTTCTTTAAGCCTTTATAGAACCAAGCATTGTTACCGTTATGATTATTCAAATTTCTAAATTGATAATCGTAAAACTGGTCAATAATACTTATTCTTAGGCTGTAGGGCTTCCAGCTATAAATATAATGGAATGACGATCGCGATAGTGCGCAAGTATCCATGCTGACCCGTGGCTTTGGCATCGTTAGGGATTTACTACTTGCCCTGGATATGAAAGAGGTAATACTGTCTAGACATCTGCAGTACGGTATTTTATTTGTAAACGCTTTTAAATTTTTTCGAAGTTGTCAGTAATCTCTATCATGTGTTACTATGCTAGATCGCCTTTTATATTTACTATCGTCATCATTGCCGCCTGAGTCTCACCCAAGATTTAGGAAGTAGTTGATTATGGACCCTTCCATCGGCATTTGACATATCCCATAGACCCTTAATTTTATAGTCCATATCTACCATATTTTACCACCACTGATTTGAAAGGAACGTAGATCCTTCACCATCCTCACATCTTCTTTCTCCCACCTTCAGAAGTATGATACAAACTACTCCCAAAAAGTTCAGAACAACATTTCAACACAGTTCTTCTACGAGATATGTTCAATTTTACTCGCGCCTTAAACGTGTGCATATAATTGCATGTTACAGCGTTACCACATAATGGTTCTCGTGTGCTCGTAATAGCAATTACGTGACTCCAAACCATTGTCAACAATTACACTGCGACGGATTTAGGGAATAATTTTACTAAAATTATACAGTACGGTTTTAGGTTTTATGATCTAACTTTATGGAGACTTTAGTTTACTGTTGTTGTAGTCGTAAAATCAGAATATTTAGGAATATCATATTTCTTCATTATTACTTGTTAAGGAATTGAATGGAATTCTGATATTTGTGATTAAGTGTCGTCTTTATGTTTTTTTTTTGTTATAGCTTACTTACAGAACTATGAAGAACACGGCCACTATGTTGAAATTAAGCATGGCTATGAGTAAACGTAATTTTAAACTCTAAAATTACTTGAAATCTTGAGTAACTTGATATTTTCTGTCAGCAAACAGAACTATACGAATCCTTCTCCTTAATAATTCAAATATTTCGTTACAATTAAATGTTCACCACCTTTGGCAGCTAGATTGCTTACATTCTTTGCAGAATTATCTTGCAGCGATTATACTTGTGCTCAACTCATAAATATGAGACCACGTTTTCTTAATTCCGTACCTAAGCTTGATACAACTTGCTCCAGGAAGAAATTAGAGTGAGCGTTGATGAATGTTTGACGTGACGCCAGTTCGTGACGTAGTTTCCATAACTGGACCACTAAGTGTTGGAGGTTTAAATGCAAGTCCTCCAGTTTTATCGAATTTACCATATAGTTTAGCATTTGCGTGACAGGATAACCATCGTGGAATTTCAGGTCCATTAAGTTAAAATGAGGTTGTTATTTCTAAAATAAAGCTAAGAGATCCATTCTGATCTGCACTTTTTCGGAAAATATATCCTACATTCCTCTCCTCAAGTTAAAAATTCTAAAAGTTTGCACATCTTTAGCTACGTCACGTGGTACTGACTCCATTCCCGTTAAACTGGTGAATCGATTAAAGAAGCCTGACTAACCTCTTGATGCGGATTCCATGCCTAATGGTTGGTCAAGCACGAGTTAATTAGTGATGTTACAACTACAGTCATTCAACTAAACGTCTAGTCAGTAGGTAGGTAATTAACTAATTAGGCAAACATCACGCACACATTGCTACTAGGTATTAACATTGCTACTTAGTAATAAAGATTTAATTCGTTATCATTCTATATATATATATTTGTTTTGGGAATGTCATCTCGCAGGTCAACCAATGAGGTTGTCGTCTGCTTAAACGGACTTGCCTGTGGTTGCCCTAATAAATTAAGGCCTCCAGCCAGGACTTAAACTTATGTACTAACTTAAAAACTAAGCGACTACACACTAAGGGCACCCCCTGTGGGGTACGAACCTCGGCTTAGGGCGTCGCTGGAAGAGGGCAGCAAGGGACTAGCTGGATCAGGATTTGAGTGATTTAGGGGTTATCATTATATGACGAATTAAATCTTTATATAGTACGTAAATCTTAATATACGCCTAATGCTGGGGTGTAAATGGATAACCTTGCATGCTTTGGGGAAAATTGGCACATAATGAGCAGGAATCGCAGCACTACGAAACGGCATAAAAATATGTTTAAATTAATATTCATTTCGGAATATAATTTTCAATCCAATTTGAATATTTTGAAGACATGTAAATGGACATGTGTTTAGGGCCAGGACCAACTGATGACATTATATGACTGTTAAATTATAAGTTTTAATTGACCCTTGTTATAAGCGACTAGCTATTCGTTTCTTAATATTATATTCATTCAAATTATAACCTTTTTCCAGGCCGAAGTAACTTTCATAACCTCGCCTCATCACCATACTAATTCTTGTATGTTATTTCACGTACGAGTACTATCTGTCCGACTTTTACTTCATCAATTTGTGTATCTATGGAGAACGTTGTTGGTTTCACATTTGTATAACTCTTTACGTTCTATTCATTTGTAATATCTACTGTGTAATGTTTGTTTTTTCGAATAAATAAAAAAAATCTTATTACACCTGAAGCTATATAGGTATTGTCATTAATATGAATCATATGAAGTAGATTAATTAATAGTTTTAGCAACTTCCATGGGGCGTTAGTATGTAAATCCAAACTACTAATGCTATGAATTTTAAACACATTTATCTGCCAAGATGAACGTGTTAATGGCTCCGCAATGATTGCCAGTTTCATTCAAGTAACACTTTACAATGTAGAGCATACATCTTATCTGACTTGAAATTGCATATGGATTGAAAAAATTATGCAATGCATAATAAATGCCTCCCGTAGTGGTGTCCAATCGCCATGTGAGATGTATTCGTAAATGGATGCCAATTTGTCTTCGAACAAAAGATATTGTTTTTGTTGTAATTAGAACTATGGTACTTTCTGTTTGTGTAACACTAACACTTATAGCGAAGTTATTTATCAAGTGCATCAACAAACTTTCATAATTTGTTTCGCACATAATATATGTGTGATGACGAGCAAGCAGCAATTTTTCAAATGGTCTATTTTCTCGTTCCTGTTTCGAAGGCGTTTTTGTTCGATAGTGGCCAGTGCTGTGGGAGGCTTTGTTAAGAAACTTTATGCTTGCGGGGGCATAACCTGAATAGGCTCCTATTGAGATAAATAAAGGTAATTTACACCTACGAGGATTAACCTGTTGATACATTACAATAACTTGGACAGCTAGATTTTTATGTGTTTTAATAAGTAATCATTTGTATGGGCTAGGGTGTCGATCAACAATAGCTAGCAAAAGAGTTATTTCACAAGAGAAAAGAAAATCCTATCCTGTATTTCCCGATAATTGATAACAATGCCCATTCCTAAAGGTTTTAATTTTCATACAGCGACCTTACAAAGTGGACTATTATTACTTTTCCAACGCAATTGTGCACTGTCTGTAAGTAAATCCACAGTTTTTAGAGCGTCTCTTTCTCACAGAGTTCACCTATCAATACTGGTCATCTACAACATAAAGTAGTCCTTCCTACTTTGCAATAGCAGGCAATTTCGTTTGTACACAAATTAAATATCGAAGGTTATCACGTCAGTGAAATATAGACGTTATCTTTTGTGAATAAAGTGTGTTTTAAAATGTCATTGGGTGGTTTATGTGGCGTTTTAACGAGTGATAGACATCGTGTCGTGGTCAGGTTTCCCGACTACGCAACTGGCTGGCTGGGGTACACTTTGTATACATATTGCGACAAAAGTGAGAATTACTTAGGAAACAAAGACTATGTGAAGACGTGTTGAATAAGACTATATTTAACTTAACATTTAGCAATTACGAAAAAAGTTTTGTACAAGACACTTAAATAAAAATGCATTTTTTGTGTACGAATCGTGTAACAGCCTTTTTAGTACCGATTTGTGACTGCAATCAATAAATATTAATATTTACGCCGTCCTCAAAACAAGAGAGAAAGAAATAAATATTAATTAAAAACAGGCCATTAACATAAAGCAGGCGGCAACGTGCACAGAGCAAGAACCGCTTCATTTGAATATGTAACATGATACATTGGAATATTAATACTTCACTGTTAAAACTGACGAAACCTGAAACGTTTACCTGGATTTCGGAGGTAAACGTAATGTAACAGTAGAGTCTCTTGCACACTGGCGCGAGGCCACATCGCGACACAAAGGCACCGCGTGTCGCGCGACGAGCGGTGCCTTTGTGTCGCGCTGTGGCGTCGCGTCTATTTGCGGGAGCTTTACACCTCTACCTTTTTCTAGTTAAAAATAATAATATTTTAATAAAAGCCTATAGTTGTTCCACAGCGGGGCCTCTTTTCGTACTGAGGAAGCACGAGCTTTGATCACCACGCTTGTTCAAGACGGGTAGGCGATTTTAGACTTTTATTAATTTGTATAGAGTCCAGCAGCCTAATTGTGTAACACATTTTCGTTAACGATTACGACTAATCTGTTTGATTTTGACAGTTCAACAACATTCACTGCGTTATTTACATTGTTGAGCAGAATTTTTTATCGAACTTATGAAGCAATGGATTAGCAATCTGTTTCAAAACGATTCAGATTCCGATTGATTGTGTATTACGCAATTAGGGTACAGGTTTCCACACGATGTTTTTCTTCACCGATGTCAGTAATGTCGAAGATAAAATCATAAAGTACATATGAATTGAAAAAGCTGCATTGATACTTGCTACGAAATTGGATCCAACACCTCATGCATGAGAGGCTGGGCCATCACGACATTTCTCTAGTTCCTTGTAGCTATTATTCTTCCTCTACTTAGATAAAACATTCCGCACGTCACTGTATTTTATCAAAACTAATTTTAAATACGAAAATAAATACAGAATACCAGATTCTGCTTCTGATTTTATGCTATTTGGCTTCCAATCTTACGAGTTAACGGTGCATCAGATTGCCAATTTAGACAGGCAGTTTAACCGTTCGTCTAAACGTTTTGCCACCAACGGAAAACAGTAATTAAATCCGCATTTATCATTCCTACAAACATTTGAACGAGGTGAAAAGTACACACAGCTATACATTTCTAGTTTATACTGATCTCGCATTGTATAGGATAGAGCTTATACTGGAAATTTATAACTGGATATTATGTAGCCGTGTGTACAGTGTGCCGCACGTCAGTGGTAAGAAAACCAATATAAGTAAAAAAGAAAGAAAGAAAAACAGGTTTATGTGTCAGTGAAACTCGTGCTTACAAGCACGCCAAGCCAAGCTGGCCAAGCAGGCCTCATATTCTAGTGAAACTCCGTTCTACGGTCGGCCAGCTCAAGTTCAAAGTATAACCACCAACTTGCGGCGGACTTAATATAATACTACGTACAGATACCCAATCCCATACAAAGAAATGAAACCTCCCTAAGTCTGGCAATGGAGCTGGCAATTTGACTCGTCCAATTTTTCAACAGATGTCAGCATCAGCGACTCGCTAATTGCCAGAGACTGTAGTATTACAACGCCATCTAGGAGTCGACCTACTTTTAAAACGATTCGTGCAATCCTTTTTATATAGAGTTTTATAGTTCCGGGTTGATAAAAACATGATAATTATTAGATTTCTTTTAAATTTCTATGTAAAAAATAAGTATTAAAAAGTTGTTTGATTTAAATAAATAACAATTTTGGAAACGGTGAAGAAAGGACCTATTGAGTAAAACGCCATCTATTGCAAAAAGCTCTAAACAAAATGATTAACAGATGGCTACCTGTATCATTAAAAGGGTTCGAATAAAAGTTATAGGCTTCATTTTTATTTCATTTTTAAAATATGTGCATTATGAGTGGAAATAGATAAATCAGCATTAAACAAGGAAGTTTTGACTTTTACCAATTATATTTCAGACAGAATTCTGCCCTTTTTCGCTTTTTAATTATTGTTAATTTCATAATGGTTATCTATGCTGCCATCTATGATTTTATTTCAAGACAAATTATAATTTGTTCGAGTTGAGACCCCATGCTTGCGGTCAACTGTAAGTACCCACACTACCTACATCCACATCGGAAATACAAATTGATAGTACAAGTAGTAGGTAGTACGTACAAACTGACAGCTAAATAGCAGCAAAAACAGATAATTTCCACCAAATTTATGAGAGGAAGTTACCAATCCTTAGAAGGAAACACCTGATTTATCGAATGACAGATTTTGAAACGGCTGTGGCTCACACCAACGCGTAATAAAAACTGTTTTGGAGTTAATAACCATGAAGTTAATTATGCTTTTTTTCTATAGAACAAATATGGACTTCATTGTGACTTTTGTGTCCTAAATGAAGCTATTTGTGCAACTACCTACCTATAAACTTTATATGATATTATATGAAAATGATAATGCAAATAAGGCAATAGTTAGCATGACGTATGCATCTCTTACGTAACTTATTGAACGTAACCGATTAAATAATGCTGAATAAAAATACAGGGATAGAGTTGGACATATAGAATGAGGGTCACCAAATATCAGGTAACAATTACAGTCATAAAGCCTCAAGGGATGAAGGGCGTGACAGCAACACAAATAATAGACTAGGGCCACCGAAGTAAAATAATAAACAGAGCAATTACTAATAACAATAACAAAATCTTGGTCAGCAAGACGACCAGTCACCACAAGCAGCACCCGTTCACGAACATAACGCAAAGATCAGCCACTATCCCCATCGTCATATTTAAGGGAAGGAGGCAACCCGACCCCCAACGCATCCGCAAGCAGTGACAGTAATGTCAGGATTATCTAAGGAAAAAAATCTGTAAGCAAAAATCGCGAAAAGTCTTCATTAATGCAGAAATAGAGAGTACTGCGTCTATCTACACATTTGATTTAATAAATCTAAGTAGACATTTTATTTAATTTCAATAGGTTAAAACCTTGATCCCTATTTCCCTAGACACTTTTGATGTGTGTATTACGAACAATCTCTTCCTCACGAACGTCGTTAATCATATGTTTCCAAAGAATAAAACAACTGTTATTGGTGATGAAGCCATCATTATTCGGTATTTAGGTTCAGTGTCCGCAACAAAAGTCATTAAACAATTTTATTGTGGATTGCCAAAGTTTAACGATAGAGAACAAGCGTAAACAGATTAAAAATAAAAAATGTGCATATACGTAGTTTTAAATGATTGTTTTATAATCAAATAAAGATGAAGTGTGTCGGCCCGTTATACAACCAAAAACCTGTAGTAGGTCAATGGCACAGAGAGATGGCGAACCATGCCGAAGCGCGCTTCGTTCATCTCGGTACGAATGTTGTACCCTTTTTTTGCATTTCAAATCGAATGCGATACGGTCTCCGATGATGAATAGTATTCTTGACGATTAAATACGTTATTGGTTTTTTGTTTGGGTGATGTCACGTTGAGATTCGGAGAAGGTTTTGGATGCTGTTGTATTGATTGAAGGGCTGATAAATTATTGAAAGATGACAGCATGGCGAGTGACAAAACGGCGGGTAACAGGATGCAGTATATAATATATATCCTCTAGTATATTTATTTATTTCATTATAAAACAATTTGCATTGTGTAGAACATTACATTACATATAAAATAAAATTATTGCATGCAAGAACAATACAATTAAAAATATAATGAAAATTGATGTGAGAAGTTTACAAAAGTCAAATTAATTTAAAATATGTCATGAAATAACTACAATGTCAAAATAAGAAGGTTCAATGTCAATTCAATGTCACACAATTAAGTGTACAAATTCATCAAGGTCCTAGAGCTGAGCACAGTGCTAAAGTCAATAGATAATTTAATTTAAAGCTTGTTAAGGTACTGCTATTATTGTGAGTGACTATTTGTGTCTTTTGACATAAACTCTAATACCGAGTATAAACATTTTTCCACCAAGAAGGCTTTTAATTTAGTTTTAAATTAGTGAGAGCCATAAATTAATAATTTGGAATCAGTCGGTAATCTATTAAATAACTCTACTGCTTGGTATCTAGAACAATACCTAGCAATGTTAAGATTTGGTGACATTTTGTGTTTAAATTCCTTCCTTCTTGTGTTTTATCTTATCTTACGTTCCTCTTGTGATTCAAACTCATGAATATACTTAGCGAAATAATTTAGGATTACTAATATATATAAACTTGGTACTGTTAAAAAGCCTAATTCCTTAAAGTGCCCTTATAGCGACCGAAGTGCTTGGTTAGATGATCATACTCATTGAATTAGGCTTGTCAATATAAGAATATCACGATCAAACTCACCACGTTAGAAAACCGCTACAAGGCAAATAAAGTGAAACAAATTCTTAGAACCCATCTTAAGATTAAATACATCTAAAAGCACCTACTAAGAAATCATAAAATATCGCTTCAAGTGTCAAAAACCGTTGTATTAGTCATCGATACAAACACTTAAGATGTAAATCCATCGCGAATACATGACTAGAATATTTTAAAGAAACAACAACACATTTTACTTAGTAGGGGAATGAACTCGATACATTACAGCCAAAAATATAAATCACAACGTGTACCATTACTATTTACTATTTGTAAACAGGTGGACAGCATCGAGTATTTATGAATAGTTATGCCGATGACAATGAATGCTACATTCCTGCCAGCTGTTTTATTTTCATATTTTTATATGCTATGTACTTGTTAGCTAGGTCATTATGTGTTTGTAATTATCATGCGGATAGGTAATTTTAAACGGTAGGTACCTACTCGGACCATAAATGATTATGATATGGCAGTAGGAACAACTGATCAGGAAGAAATCTTCTTGAAATTGCTACAGCGATCGGTGGGCGCAATCAATAAAGACTTCAACAAACTATACTGTGAGTAGGTCAAAAACTTATTATAGGTTAGAGACTGTTCACAAAAAACACACTCGGTCATTAAGCCCTGTTGCAGAGGTGGATGCAGCTTCATAGTAACGGCTTCCTTTCTTGTTATGTAATATGTTTTTGCTATGTATTTATTTTATTAGTTTTGGATGACATGTGTTTGTATTTTAATATTATTAGTTTTGAATGACTTATGTATTTCAAATTTGATTTAAAAAATGACATGTCTATGCATGTATTTGAATTTTATTGAGTGTAATTTTGATATCCATTTTATATCTTTAATGTAATATCTTTTTCTGAAATAAAATAAACTATTAAGACAACGGGGTAGACCGCTGAGAATTTACATGTCAATACAAATTGCATTTAGCAGGAAGGTTGGTGCTTCAGTGTCCTACAATCAATGTCTTGATTACAAATCACAACCATAATTAAAGTCTCTGGTAAATGTTATTGGACTATTGACTAGTAATCCTCATGAAAACGTGATTTTATGAAGGTTCAACGATGAATGTAATTGTAATTAGCATTCAAGCAATTATTCTATTTGTTATAACGATCTACCGTAATTTAATGCTGTGTGTAGTCTTTGAATTTACAGTTATAGAATTTAAGGTGTGCGCTGGACTTTTATTGTTCCCACAACATTATTAAGTTTCATAATTAGGAAGCGTGAACATTTTGGTTTATTTCAGAATAATGATGGTAACTTTATGTTGAACTAGTATGTAAGTTGTCATTGCGAAAAATACCATTCCAATTTTGCAATGATTCGTAATTTTTCACCAGTAAATAATCTTATTAATTTTCATGTAGACCCTTCAGGCAACACAGAATTTAGTAAACACACGTATATACAACGTCAAAGTAAGAATTAATGATCAAGGCAGGGCATCTAGTGCGACTACGTAATTACCATCTGGATCAAAAGGTGCCTCGAGTAAATAGATAAACCTTACAAATGTAACTACCTTCTTAATACACAACACACATGCACGGTTCACGATTCACAAGCGTCACTGTCAACTAATAAGATAGATTGGCCCGTTTCTCGGCCCTTAAAAATATGTTCGAAGTTCAAACACGAAAATGATTTCACCGTCCACCGACCTGTTACAACTCTATAATTCAAAACTCAGGAACAAACTTCGTGTAATAAACGAATGTATTTATTAGCAACAAATCCGTCAGCTGCCTTCTCACTCACTCTGCAAATAAATCGAACGAACTCGCACGACCGGTCTGTTATGAACTAGTGTAAATCTGTCCGTATGTTCGAGAAAGGTAAACACAAAATAGTATGGCTTACTTATGATTAACGACTGAAGTTCGAAGTGTGTTATGGAGATGAAGAATCTTAAGCTAGCTTAGGCGTAGAAACAAATTTCATCGAATGGTTTGGAATGTTTCAATCTTGAAGCTGGGCCGTGGGAGTCAGTATTCGTAGGGTGACTTGACTAAGTAGTCTTGTAGCCAATTTCTGTAATTTGATTGTTAGTGTGGATGCTGACCCAAATAAATTTGGATAAAGTGGCAAGAGTACTAACTACGTCCGGCAAATTCAGAGGGCAATCGAAAAAGCCTTTTTTTAACAATAAATGTCACTACTTGCGGTAGCGTCGGAGGTCGGGTTGCCTCCTTCCCTCAAGTATGGCGAGGAGGGGTAATGGCTAATATTTGCATTATGCTCGTAAACGGGTGCTGATTGTGGTGACTGGTCGCCTTGCTGTCTATGGTTTTGTATTGTTATAGTTATTCTTCTGTTAATTTGTTTTACTTCGATGCTAGCTTATCATTGGTGTGTTGGTGTCATTCAACAAAACTCATATTCAATTAATAAGACGTATTGCATAATTATGTAAGCTGGCACGCACGCCCTTTATGCCTGGAGGCTATTATTTATTTAGTAAGTTATATTGTTTAAAATAATTTAATATGATGTTCTGTGTCTGGTAATTTTAACTTCTTTGAATACCTATTATTGTATAGATTCAAGGTTTTTTCTAATTGAACAGACAGCTGTGCTGCTGGGGAGTTTGTTGCGCCACGTTTTCTTCCCAGCTAAAGCACTAATTTTGACGTTCCAAAAGTGCTGACTCTCAGCATAATTTGAATAGATGACTTTTGATTTTGATCTTTATTTTGAGTAGCATAATTTGGAAAAAATAAGAAAAAAAAGAGAGAGAAGAAAGTAAACCAACCTGCAAGGAGACTTTTTCAATGTGCCGCTACAACAAACAAGTGTACAGAACACATAGCTTTAAAAACTCCAGTTGACACTTACACACGAACGACTGTAGTACAGCAACTCCCACGCAAGTGTGAGCGTCAACGAAGAAAACAGGTCCCTTATGTAGGTCACTTGTCCAATGTCCAGTCCCATAAACGTCACGTGGCTGCACTGACATGTTTTTATGAGCATCTTTGGTTACAATGTTCACAAATCGAATGAAGTAAATGGAAATAATAAAAGTGAAGAACGAAACATCAATTGAGACCTACAGTCTGTAACAGGACATCACCACTACAAACTACAATCTCCTTCCTCCTGCAACATTAAATTAATACATATTCATATGTAATTAGTTCCACGATAATTAAAACTATAAAGCGGAGATAAGGATTATTCATAGCGGGCACGGTTTGTTGAACCAAAAAAAATCTGTTCAGAAGTGCGACTTCTCTCAAAGAACCAAATTATGCTCAAAAAGAGCAAAATTCCAGAGTAAAATAAGTGTAAGGAATAACAAGTGTTA